>AWOL01S0049992.1:43140-71468 GCA_000715115.1 Nicotiana otophora
GGGGTGTGACAAGCAAAAGTCGCAATTGTGATGGAGGAATCGCAAATGCAAAGTCAACCAGACAAGTCAACCTTCGCAAATGCGAAACCAAGTGCACAATGCTTAAATTCGCAAATGCGAACTTTGAGACCGCAAATGCGATGCTCAACAGTAATGCCATTATTTGCAATTGCGATCCTCACTTCGCAAATGCG
This sequence comes from Nicotiana otophora, assembly GCA_000715115.1. Classification (NCBI taxonomy): domain Eukaryota; kingdom Viridiplantae; phylum Streptophyta; class Magnoliopsida; order Solanales; family Solanaceae; genus Nicotiana; species Nicotiana otophora. The sequence goes on from AWOL01S0049992.1 coordinate 43,335, forward strand.
ATTATCGCGCTTCAGTTCTGGGCACTTCTGTAATTTCACATTTTTTGCCCCAAACCCTTTAATACACGACATAGCTTATTAGAAACACATCTTTGGCAGAGCTTTGGCTTTTTTTTAGTCTCTTGACTAGAGAACACAAGTTTTGGAGCTAGAGTTATTGCAAACACACTTGGGTCTTGAAAATTTGAAGCTTTTGGTTGAGAATTTCTTACCAATTTATGTTTTTTTCTTTATTACCTTGTTTTGTATTGAATATCTAAGTGTGTAGTATTTTTTCCAACACTTGAATCTTGTTGTGCTTATGTATTGAACGTTTTTTATATATATTGAAGTGAGTTATTGTTTCCTTAATTATTCTTGTACTTTAATGTTTCCAAAGGGATTAGCTAACCCTAGGACTCACTCATTCACTTCGAATTAATTTTGGGAAAGCTAATTTGGGGTTGGGAAAGATTTATTAACAAGAACTTTAGGCGTTAATCCTTACTTTATTGATTCTACCTAAGGATAGGATTGAACTATTTGTAGCCATATTCGGGTGTGTTTAATCTCTTAATTGTTTTAGGGATAATTCTATTAGGAGGTCTTATTAGTATTCGGAAGAAGCTAATATAGAATTATTACACGAGGCTAATTAATATAAACTCATTTATATTTGTAAAATCGTGAAATACATTGGATCGTTACTTGAGTGTAATTCCTATCGCATCCATGCTTGTAGCCATTGATCATTTTACTTGCTTTCTGGGTTACTTTAAATTTTCTCAATTAGTTGTAAATATTTTCTCAACACCTTTATAAGTGTTTGGCTTAGCATAATAAGTGATAATTTTCTTACATGCCAAATCGCCTACCTATTGTTCTCTGTAGGATTCAATCCCGACCCATAGTTGGGTAAATTATATTGCATGAGACGCCATCACGGCCTGATATGGAATCGGGTCGTGACAACATGGTATCAGAGCACTAGGTTCACGTAGGTCTCACAAGTTATGGGCAGGCCAAATAGAGTCTTGCGGATCGGTGCGGAGACGTCCGTATTTATCTTCAAGAGGCTATAGGGTGTTCGGAAATTACTATTTATTTATCTCATATCGTGCAGTTGATGGTGCACTAAGTTTCTTCTCTTACTCTCTCACAGATGGTGAGAACGCGCGGTAGATGTTCTGGACCCAGGAGGAGCTACTGCCCCTGTTGCTAGAGGCTGAAGCTGGGGTCGGTGGAGGGCACCAGCTGAGGTAGGGGATGAGGATGTCCCAAAGTTGTCCCAGTTGCACCACCAACGGATCCAGTAGAGGATCCCGTTATTAAGGAGTAGGCGAGGTGCCCGCAGCAGAGCCAACCTCGGTCGATATCATGACAACACCGGGTTTTTGGGAGGTCATAGGCCATATGCTACGGTTCATGGATTCTATGACCCAGGATGGTTTATTTCCAGTAGACCCAGCCACATCTCAGGCGGGAGGGGGAGAACAGACCCCTACCGCTCAGGCTCCAGAACATGTGGCTGCCATATATCAGACCCCCGCGTGCACTACTCGTAGGTAGTGCCCAACCAGTTGCAGCAACAGAACCTGAGCCTAGACCAGATGCGGCCGATGAGCCGTAGAAGCTATTAGATAGATTGACTAGACTACACCCTCCTGTCTTCGGAGGTAAGCGACATGAGGATCCCGAGGACTTCATGGATCGGGGATGGGACAGACTGCACAACATGAGGATATTGGAGTCCCACGGGATGGATTTCACTACTTTCCAATTAGAGGGCAGGGCCAGTAAGTGGTGGCAGTCTTATCATCTTGGCGGCCCGACAGGTTCTCCTCACATGACATGGGACCAATTTACACGCCTATTCTTGGACAGGTATATTCCACCCTCTCAGAGGGAAGAGTTGCGATTTCATTTTGACCAGCTCTAGCAGAGTCAGATATCAGTGACCGATTATGAGGCGAGGTTCTCTGAGTTGTCTGTCCATGCACTTATGATACTTCACACTGAGGCGGAGCGAGTGTGGAGGTTTGTTGCGGGGGTTGCAAAAGTATTCAGGCTACTATGGCCTGGGATGTTGAGATAGGGACTTCTTATCAGCTAGTAGTGGAGATAGCTTGGAGGATTGAGGGTTACCGTCAGAGGGGTAGAGAGCAGATGCAGCGGGACAAGAAGTCCTGTTTTTCTGGAGAGTTCAGGGGTGCCCCAGCTGGGGGTAGAGGTCATTGTGGGAGGGGCCAGCCTAACAGGCCCCTATATTCAGCACCACCAACTCCTCGAGGTATTCCAGCACGACCCTATTTCAGTGCTATGTCGGAGAATTGTTATCGCTTGCCAGCTAATCAGGGTTCTTCCAGTAGGTACCCCCGTCATTAAAGTTCTTCCGGTGCCTATTTCAGCGCCATGCGAGAGAGTTCATACCACCCCACCCGCTCTCCAGGGTTCTTTCGGTGGGTATTCGAGCCATCATGGTCAGACTTCAGGGCAGCAGATCACCATATTGAGAGGTTGTTTCGAGTGCGGTGATTTTAGTAATGTGCGGAGATTCTACCATAGGCTTCGAGGCAAGGCAGTACAGCAGTGCCAGTAGCCCGTGATTACAACACCATCTATCCGGCCGCCTAGAGGCAGAGGACATGCGGGTAGGAGACATCCTAGAGGTGGAGGCCAGGCAGGTGGGGACCCGCCAGTCGGTGCCACAGCTAGGTTCTACGCTTTTTCGACCAGACCAGATGCAGTAGCCTCAAATGCCATGATCACAGGTATTATTTCTATCTGCGGTAGGGATGCTTCGATATTATTTGATCTAGGGTCTCCCTATTCATATATTTCATCTCTGTTTGCTCATTGCTTGGATATTCCTAATGAGTCCTTGGGCACTCATGTTTATGTGTCCACTCCGGTGGGAGATTCTGTTGTTGTGGATCGGATCCATCGGTCATGTGTGGTCACATTTATTGGATACGTGACTAGAGCGGATCTTCTGTTGCATGATATGGCCGACTTTGATGTAATCCTGGGCATGGATTGGCTATCCCCATATCATGCCATCCTTGATTTCCATGCGTAGACTGTTACCTTGGCGATGCCAGGGTTGCCTAAATAGGAGTGGAAGGGTTCGTCTCAGTGCATCTAGCTGTGTTATCTCTCTTCTGAAGGCTCAACATATGGTCGAGAAAGGTTGTTTCGCTTATCTAATCTATGTTTGCGATTCTAACGTAGAGTCTCCGGCGATTGATTTAGTTCTAGTAGTTCGGAAGTTCGCCGATGTGTTTCCTTCTACCCTTCTAGGCATGCCACCAGATCGTGATATCGATTTTTGTATTGACTAAGCTCCAGGCACTCAGCCTATTTCTATCCCACCATACCGTATGGCTCTGAAGGAATTGAAGGAGTTGAAGGAACAACTTGAGGAGTTCTAGCAAAGGGGTTCGTCAAGCCGAGTGTATCACCTTAAGGTGCACCAGTATTATTTGTGAAGAACAAAGATGGGACTATGCGGATGTGCATTGATTACCGCCAGTTGAACAAAGTCACCATTAAGAACAAGTACCCTTTTCCATGTATTGATAATTTGTTTGATCAGTTGCAAAGTGCTAGGGTGTTTTCTAAGATCGACCTGAGATCGGGGTACCATCAGTTGAAGATTCGGGACTCAAATGTTTTTAATACTACCTTTCGTATTAGATATGGCCATTATGAGTTTTTAGTGATATCTTTTGGCTTGACTAATGCTCCAGCGAGGTTTATTGATTTGATGAACAAGGTGTCCAAGCCTTATATCGATTCCTCTATTATTGTCATCATTGATGACATCTTGATTTACTCACGTAGCATGGAGGAACACGAGCAACATTTGAGAGTGGTGCTTCAGACCTTGAGGGAACAAAAGTTTTATGCTAAGTTCTCCAAGTGTGAGTTTTGGTTAAATTCAATGGCATTCTTGGGGTATGTGGTATCAGGCGAGGGTATTAAGGTAGATCTTAAGAAGATTGAGGCAGTTCATAGTTGGGCTCATCCTACTTCGGCGACCGAGATTAGGAGTTTCTTGGGGTTAGCAAATATTTATCGCTGGTTCGTGGAGGGCATCTCATCCATTGCAGCACCATTGACTAGATTGACCCAGAAGGGTGCTCACTTTCGTTGGTCCGGTGATTGTGAGGCAAGCTTGCAGAAGCTCAAGATAGTTTTGACCACAACACCCGTCCTTGAGTTGCCTTCCGGTTAGGGGATATATAATGTGTATTGAGACACTTCAAGTGTTGGGTTGGGGTGTGTATTGATGCAGGATGTATGACTTATTGCATATGATTCACGTCAGCAGAAGCCCTATGAGAAGAATTATCTTGTGCACGATTTGGAGTTGACCGTGATTGTTGATGCTCTTAAGATCTAGAGTCATTATCTTTATGGGGTGTCCTGTGAAGTTTACACTGATCATTGCAGCTTGCAGCATTTGTTCAAGCAAAGGGATCTCAATTTGAGACAGCGTAGATGGCTTGAGTTACCGAAGGATTATGATATCACCATTCTTTATCATCCGGGAAAGGCGAATGTAGTCGCGGATGCCTTGAGCAGGAAGGCAAAGAGTATGGGTAGCTTGGCATTCATTTCAGCAGAGCGGAGGCCACTAGCCTTGTATATTCAGTCCTTGGCTAACAGACTTGTGAGATTGTATATTTTAGCACCCAGCCGAGTTCTTGCTTGCGTCGTTACCCAATCCTCACTATTGGAGCATATCAAGGCTCGATAGTTTGATGATCCGCACCCGTTGGTTCTCAGAGAGACGATACTACAGGGTAGTGCCAACAAGGTTTCTATTGGCAAGGATGGTGTTCTACTACTCTAGGGCCATCTATGTGTTCCTAATGTCGATTTCCTGAGGGAGAGGATCCTAGAGGAGGCGCAAAGTTCTTGATATTCCATTCACCCAGGTGCTACGAAGATGTACCGTGACCTGAAGTAGCATTATTGGTGGCGTCGGATGAAGAAGAATATAGTTGAGTATGTAGCACGTTAAATATGAGCACCAGAGGCCAGGAGGCCTACTCCAGCAAATGACCATACCTGAGTGGAAGTGGGAGCGCATCACTATGGACTTCGTAGTTGGGTTGCCGCGAACTTTGCAGAAGTTTGATGGAGTTTGGGTCATTATAGACAGATTGACCAAGTCAGCACACTTTATTCCTGTGATGACTACATATACTTCAGAGAGAATGGCCCATATTTATATTAAGGAGATGGTTTGGCTGCATGGTGTTCCTGTTTCCATCATTTCAGATAGAGGTCCTCATTTTACTTCACATTTCTGGAGAGCGGTATAGAGTGAGTTGCGGACCCGCATAGGGCTCAGCACAACATTTCATCCGCATACCGTGGGTCAGTCGGAGCAGACAGTTCAGATATTAGAGGACATGCTCAGAGCATGTGTGATTGACTTTGGAGGGCAGTGGGATAGATTCTTGCCTTTGGCAGAATTTGCTTACAACAACAAGAGTTACGTGGATTGGAAGGCGCGTGACTTATCATTCATGGTGGGCGAGAAAGTTCTCTTGAAAGTCTTGCTGATGAAGGGGATCATGAGGTTTAGGAAAAAGGACAAGTTGAGCCCAAGCTTTATAGGCCCATTTGAGGTGTTGAGGCGAGTTGGGGAGGTTACTTATGAGCTTGCTTTGCTTCCCAGTATATCGGGAGGTTATCTAGTTTTCCACGTGTCTATGCTCCGAAGGTATTATCCCGATTTGTCAAATATGTTAGACTGCAACACGATTCAGTTAGATGAAGGTTTGGGTTATGAAGAGGAGACAGTTGCCATTGTTGATATGCAGGATCGCCAGTTGAGATCCAAGAGGATTTCCGTGGTGAAGGTCCAGTAGAGGGCCAAACAGTCGAGGAGGCGACTTGGGAGTCCAAGGAAGACATGCGGAGTAGATATCCTCACTTGTTCGGCACTCCAGGTATGATTCTAGACCCGTTCGCGGAGGAATGTTTGTTTAAGAGGTGGAGAATGTAACTACCCGACCGGTTGTTTTGCTTTCTAGGACCTCGTTCCCCTAAATAAGACTCTCTGTATATGCTTTTACTATTGTATGACTTGCGGGGATGGTTAGTTTGAGATTTGGGAAGGTTCGGGCTTAAATCCAATCAATTGGTTCCTTAAGTTAGCCTAAAAGGCTAAGTTTGACTTTGGTCAACATATTGAATAAACGACCTCGGGATCAGGATTTGACGATTCCAATAGGTTCGTATGATGATTTCGGGCTTTGGCGTATGCTCGGTTCGGGTTTTGGATGACCTGGGAGCGTTCCGGCGCATATTATCAAAAGTTGGTTCTTTAAGAATTTTGAAGTTCTTTAAATCTGGCTTTGAGTGGGTTTTGGTGTTATCGAGGTCCAAATGGAATTCCGAGATCGAGAATAGTTTCGTAATGTCATTTAAGACTTGCATGCAAAATTTGGTATCAATCCGAGTAGTCTAAGTATGTTTCGGCGCATTGTGAGCGAATAGAGGAACTTGAAGTTCATAAGTTTGATTCAATTGGTTTTGGGGTGCGATTCTTAGTTTTAATGTTGTTTCGGGCATTCCGAGAGTTTGAGCGGGTCCGTTTTATGATTCAAAACTTGTTGGTATGTTCCGGTAGGGCCCTGCCCGAGTGTCAATCGGACGGGGCTCGGACCAAGTTGGGAGCTTGGCCAATCGCAGGTGCGGGCTCGCAGGTGCGAGCCACGAGCCGCATAAGTGGGAAATGGAGGGCAGTCCAGAATCCGTAGATGCTAAAGATTGGGCGCACCTGTGTGAGCGTAGGTGCAAGAGCCATGGTAGCAGGTGCGGCTAGTCTCGCAAAAGCGGCCCTCCTTGCCCGTAGATGCGTAGCGTGGTCATGTGAGGGAAAGGTGCACCTGCAAGGCATTTGACGCAGTGTCACGACCCAAAATCCAATTAGTCGTGATGGCACCTAAGCCAAACTGTTAGGTAGGCCAACTTTCAATTATCCAATTCTATTAACAATTATTAAAGTAAGTTAAGTGAATAAAGATATTAATCTTATACATCCCCTAAGAACTGGTAGTACAAATCATGAGCTTCTAAGAATAGAGTATACAAAGCGGAAATGAAATATTTACATAGTCTGTTTGAATAATACATAAACAGAGCTTTTATAAATCTAAGGCTACCATGAACAAGAGGAAGCTACAACAGGAACGGTGGTACATCTTCAAATCCTGCAACCATCGAGCACATCAACAACAACAGCCAAGATCTGCACGCAATGTACAGAAGTGTAGTATCAGTACAACCGACCCCATGTATTGAGTAAGTAACAAACCTAGTCTTAGGTTGAAATTAGTGACGAACTTGTACTAAAGTCAGAGTCCAACTTCCATAACCAACAATAGTTCATAACAATATTAAACAAGTAATACCAGAAGTAACTCAAAGAATAAATGCTTAGCTAAATCATGACTTCTGAAAATAGTTCTGCCTTTCAAGTACATCAATGAAAACCCAAATTGTTTACCGAAATTACCAAAAATATGAATAAGTTTGAAAACAATAATTTGTCCAAAATCCTTTCAATAATAAATAAAATGTCTCATTTTCTTTACAGATAACCAGTGTAAAACAAATGCATCACTATGCCCATCTGTCAACATGTGTGAGAAATCATGAATAGTGTGATACGGTACAGCATGAGGAAAACACATCTCTATGTATGTATGTCATGTGTGCATGTCAATGCAATGTATCCCAGAGATTGTACTCATGTACTCACACTCTCAGAGTACTCAATCTCACTGTCTCGCATTCTCTCTCACTATGTTCAGCACACTCAATCACTCAGCGCTATATAATACCGCTACGGCGTGCAGCCTGATCCCTATTTATAGTCGACTGCGCTCACTGGGGGTGTGTACAGACTCATGAGGGGCTCCTACAGCCCAAGCGCTATAAGCACGGACAACTCACGTGCTATAATATCATATCTGGATCCGCACAGACAACTCACGTTCTGCACGGATAACTCACGTGCTATAATAATATCTAGACTCACACGGCCAACTAACGTGTTGCACGACCAACTCACGTGCAATAGTTTAATATATGGATCCACACAGCCAACTCACGTGTAATAGTATAATATATATAAAGCCAACATGGTCTGCTGCGGCGTGCATCCCGATCCCAAAAAAACAATATCTTCACAATCAGGCCCTCGGCCTCCCTCAATCATCAATCTCTCCAGTCTCTCTCTCATGGGCTCACAATGTCATGAGAATAGCCCAAAATGATGATATGATGTATCAATAAATAACAACAGAGACTGAGATATGATATGCAATGAAATGAATATTACTGAGTATGAATTTTCAATTTAAAATAAATAATTCACAACAATATGACCTCTGTGGGTCCCAATATTACTGGCACATAGCCTCAACATGATTTTTAATATGTTTTTCAGCTCAATTTCGTTAACTCATAAAACCGCATGGAAAATTCCAAGATCATTTAACTATAAAATTCCACAGAAACAATTATGTCACAATTTCTACAGTGCACGCCCACACACCCGTCACCTAGCATGTGCGTCACCTCCCGACAATTTACTAAATACATATATTCAGGGTTCATATCCTCAACTTTAAGATTAGAAGAGTTACTTACCTCTAACAAGCCAAATCCAATGTCGAGCATGCTAAGCAATGCTCCAGAAATTCCATTCTGCGCGTATCAACTTCCAAACAGCTCGAATCTAGTCACAATTAATTTGATTCAGTTCACAAAAATTATAGGAATTAATTCTATATCAAAATACTAATATTTTCCAAAATATCCGAAATTATGCCCTAAAAATACCCATGGGGCCCACGTCTTGAAATCTGATAAAACTCGCAAAATACAAACCCCTATTCAACCAAGAGTCCAACCATACCAAAATTACTCAAATCCGACCCCAACTCGGCCTTCAAATCCTCAATTAAAGTCTATGAATGTTTCTACTATTTTCAACCCAAAACACTAATTTGTTGATAAAAACAATATTAGATTCGTGTAATTTAACCCAAACCGAGTTAGAATCACTTACCCCAATCCATATAGTGTAAATCGCCTCAAAAATCGCTTCAATCCGAGCTCCATAGCTCCAAATGGGTTAAAATGGACGAAATCTCAAAATATATCTTATGTACAGGCATTTACTCTTCTCGATCGCGAAAAATGCTTCGCGATCACGAAGCACCAAAATTTGCAGCCCCAAAATTGCTCTTCGTGATCGCGAAGAACAAACTCCACAACTTTTCCAGATAGCCTATAGTATAATGGTCATAACCTTTTGTACAAAACTTCAAATTGCAAATGGTTTAACTTTATGAAAACTAGACACCAAGGGATATAACTTCCATTTGTTGCTTATCTCCCAGTTCCTTATAGATTGCTAGATATAAGCTTCCAAAGTCTGCCTTATGCAACCAAGATTTCCAAACTCTTCCCAGACAGCCTATAGTGTATCCACCATAACCTTTTTGTACACAACTCCAAATCACAAATGGTTTACATTTCTTAAAACTAGATATCAACGTCTACAACTTTCACTTTTGGATCATCTCTAAATGCCTTATAGATTGCGAGATATAAGCTTCCAAAATTGGGTCAGTGCAGCAGGATTTTTCCTCTACGCGATCGCGAAAAGTCTTCCGCGATCGCGATTCACAATGCCAAAACAGCAAAATTGCTCTTCGCGATCGCGACCATTTGTCCGTGATCGCGATGCATACCTCTGTGGCCAAAAACCAGCAACTAAGAATGGCCTAGAAATGGTTCGAAACCACCCCGAAACTCACCCGAGCCCCTCGGGACGTCAACTAAATATACCAAAAAGTCCTAAAACATCATACGAACTTAGTCGAAGCCTCGAATCAAATCAAACAACGCTAAAACTACGAATCACACCTCAATTCAAGCCTAATGAACTTTGAACTTTCAAATTCTATATGTTGTGCCTAAATACATCAAATCAATCCGGAATGACTTCAAATTTTGCACACAAGTCATAAATGACATAACAAAGCTATTCCAATTTCCAGAATCGGATTCCGACCTCGATATCAAAAAGTCAACCCTCCGGTCAAACTTTCCAAAAATTCAACTTTCGGCATTTCAAGCCTAATTCCACTATGGACCTCCAAATAATATTCCGGACACGTTCCTAAGTCCAAAATCACCATACAGAGCATTTGGAATCATTAGAACTAAATTTCGAGGTCGTTTACACATATGTCGACATCCGATCACTATTGTAACTTAAGCTTTAAACCTTGAAACTAAGTGGTCCAATTCATTCCAAAATCTCACCGGATCCAACCAATTGCCTCGGCAAGCCACACAACAACTGTAAAGCCCAATTTGAGCAGTAAATGGGGAAACAAGGTTGTAATACTCAAAATGACCGGTCAGGTCGTTACATTCTCCCCCACTTAAACATACGTTCGTCCTCGAACGTGCCAAGAGTTGTTTCCAATCCATCAAATCATTGTTCCATCTTACCACACACATACTCAGGGGGTGAACCCACGTCACCCTATTCCATATGAGCTTGACAAAATAATACAACTGAAATAATTGATTTAACTTTAGCCCATAAACCGTGGAATTTAATTTCCAACCTTTAGAACTTCTTTCAAAACACGAATCTTACATTTACACACTGTATGAGTTTGAACAAGTTGTATCAAGCCATAACCATAACCATAACCACGGACATAATCACCTAACATATTACACAACGCGCATGCTCATAGCACCATTCCTGACCACATTGACTACTCCAAAACCAACCAAATACTAGTATTAAACCCATATCGAACCAAACCTCATCCCAAAACCTTCGTACACTGTTGATAATAAAAGAAACATGCAAAATTTAATGACCACTTACCAGATCAACAAGTCACGGAGCTCTCTCTCCCCAACCAGAACCATAATCACTTTCTCAGCCGACTCTTAATATTATACTCCCGAATATACCGCAACAAACCCGATACTACCTATTCTAGGTCCAATGACCTTATATTACTAAACACAACTATTCCATAGACATGCTGCACCAATATAACTCAGAGCCACATCCCGTGCCATCCGTGCACTAATACGCAGCAATTCAAATGTACAAATGAGAGAACTGCCCCGCCAGATTAACAAGTACCACCACAACAAAATGCTGAAAATTCATCATACACCGTAGAACCATCACCAGATTCGAACACAAGTTTCATACGTTAACATAACTCCAATGCAATGCGTGACCCCATCCAAACGCTGGTCCATAATATATACCTCGAGCCACCCCGCTCAAAATCAATAACCATAGAGAGGCAAATGACAAAAAATGCCATACAAAACTTGAAAGAACATAACCATTACACAATCGATCATGCAATACCCAATTACTTATCACGCTCAAATTCCGCTATAAAGCTTAAATAGAACCGCACCATCTGTGCACATAACCAATGAATCACAACTCCTCGTAGCATAAAGGAGTAACTCACAGATCATTTCAGAACACGAATAAGTTCAACATCAACCGAATGACACATCCCTCAACAATAATAGTATGGAGCCAACCATTCCGGCTCGGTGTAGAATACACATCTCAATTGGGCCTACCAATGGACCCCCAAATCAACTCGGGTTACCCACAAATAGATAGAAATCCCTCCGAAAATCCATAATGACTGAATCACCACACATTCTATCATCTGGCTAGATCCGGTCACAACTTCACAGTCCACAACCATGAAACAATTTGCTCCTGAAAACTCCCAAATCTCCAAATCCATAAAACACGCAAATCACCATATTTGATTCCATCTCTACAGCCCGAATGCCTAATACCTCTCTCATATACGATCATCCCACGAGAAATACTTTAAAAATTCTTCCGTGCCACTTGGCAAAATTTGAATATCAGCAGTCTATCAACCATGTGACTACCGCAATACAAATTAAACATCCATAAGTCAAAATACAATGCGCCTTCTGAAATACGCACCCATCTAGTCATTTGGAACCACCCATGTTGTCTAAGAATTCATGACCATTCTGCCTAAACTTTGTTACCTTCCTTCAAGATTGAACTGCCACCTTGTACATGTAAATCTAACTTCTGCACAACATATAACATCTATTTTTCCATCATGTGAAAAGCACAAGAATCTCATTATCAACTCTGGTCACAAGCAAATTAAATATCCAGTTAGTTAGAAACCTTTATCTTGCTTCCTTCCAAGAGGAAATCACAATATACAACACGTTTCTCACACCAGTAGAAAATATCTAGTTCCAACCATGGTAGAAAGCATCAAGAACACTTTGAAATCCATCTGCACATAACAAAGCTATTAGAACTAAATTCCTCTAACTCGACCAAACCACGTAGGTCACCAAACCCAAGAATCTTACCACCAAAACATCTGTAGAGTCTCACAACATCATAATTACCCATATAAATACCACAACCGAAACACCCACTCTGAAAATACCTTATTCGAGTCTAAGACCATTTCATTCACCTTCCTGATACCAAAATATAAAATCCATAATGATATACAAAAATTCCACAAGTCTTGATACCATCCAACTTAAATCTCAGATTTTAGCTGCAAACAAATCTGCCAAAAATTCTCAATTGTTACATATAAATCTCGAATCCATTAGAACTTTCTCGACAATTACCCCAATTGTTCAAATCCACATTACACCGCCCAAATGGGCCAAAAGACACGTGCCCCATTAGCACAACAATCTCAAAGAAGTAACTCTACTTTAATACCACCTATCAAATTCAGACTCCGTGAGCACTACATCATTCACAAATAATAACTCACTCATCCCATGATTTTCATATACTCATAAGTGCAATATAACCCGTATCCAGGAATTTCCTTATTCGAGCCATCATCGATCTTAACTTTTGCAAGTCATAACTAACCCACCAGTATGCCTCAGCCCAAAACTAAACCTTTACATATAATCATGAAATTGAATTATCAATAGCAGGCTCCCCCACTTGGCTCAAATCCATAGATTAAAACATTCCATAACTCACAATACCAATACTCTATTACTCTCATAATGCCATAGTCAGTCCAACGAAACTTCTTTTCAAACTCATGCAACGCCAACCATAAAAATATCCCAAATAATCCGCTAAGCTCGCAATCATTCTCTTGACACTCAAGTCAACTTTCTCAGCCAGATTCAAATTGAAATCTCCACACATATGCCCCACTAGCAGAAAAGAAAATCTCCACTCACATCATAAGGAATACACCTACGTAGATTACTTCATAGAAAGTAACCAACCTGCTTAATCTCAAATTGGTATCTTGAGAAAATTATTCCACTTAATTGGGATGAGATGATTGATTGAAAAGGATCATGTTGATCCACACGACATTGTAGTGAGATTGACTAGCCGATCGGGTCGTGATCGGACACCATGGCGCACAGATGGTGGTGATTGTGCTGGAAATTTTAATTGCAATTGTGATTGTGGTTGATGTCTCGGATGAGACGGTCTAGCCGATGGGGTCGTGATCGGACTCCGTGCTAAAAGTATTGTGGTAGTGGTATTGTAAACGGTGATATTGTGAATAGTGGTATATCAGTGCTAAAGATCTCCCAACCAAAAATAATATTATATTCATATTTTGATTATCATCTTCATAGTATTATCTTCATATTTTGCAAATTAGTATGTTTAAACGTGGCATTTGGATATCATTATTTTTTGATTGTTGTTCTCATGATTTCCCCTTTCTTACATTGGCAATATATTTTGAAAGAGGATAGTAAGCTTTACATACTAGTACTATTCCATATGTATTGTTACGCAGTGCCTTCCAAAGATTCTTGGAAGGGCGATGTAAGGCTAAGAAATCATTGTCAGTGCGATTGTTGTCCGCCAACTGAGGTCTCCTCCGTACGCTAGACTAGATTGTCAGTGCCGTATGGGAAAACCAATGTCATGAGCAACTGAGAGAGCAGAAAAGAAAACTGAGAATGCAAAAAAGCTAGATTGCATTAATGAAAGCTATTATAGAAAAGCAACACGGTGTCGGGAAGGGAGAGACACCAGTACGGAGAATTGTTTGCTTGCTACAAAGTTTAATTGTTTGATCCCCCTTAATAATGATTAAAACAATAAACCAAAGTTACAAAACTTTACCTAAATAAGTTGTTTAAGCATACTTAAAGAAAATGCAATAAAACTACTCTATATTTACAATAAAAAGGATTTAGTCTTCTATTATTGTAGAAACAAGTTCATTCGCAGCAACTTTGTCTTTAGCATCAGTCCATTGGAGCGGCGTTGTTGGCATCTGCCTGTGGCTGGGCATTGGAGATGGCTAGCGGTGGGGCGACAGAGGCTCATGCGCGCTTGTCACTTGGAGCTGCCTAGAACACGGGGCCGTCCGTGGCGCTTGGCGATAGAAGGCTTGCCAGGACGCCACGGGGCATGTCCAAAGGGTCATGGGGCATGGCTGGAAAGCCACCCATGACATTCTCCCTTACCTAAGTTGGCGACCTCCTTGGCGTCTTACTTGTAAGATAATCATCAAGTCGGCTCTTGTAGGCTTTGAAGTTTGTTCACCTCTCCTAGGTGTTCTCCTCTGCATCATATCCCTACCATTTCACCAAGAACTCCTGCTGATCTTTTCTTGAGGTGTGAATCACTCGATCATCAAAAATATCTTTAGCATGCCTTTTCCCGGTAGAATTTGGGCCTCGAATACTAGGTACTATGAGTTGTCTCCGTGAAGGATCCTCCATATCTTCCCGTAAAGGTTTCAGGAGACTGACATGGAAAACAGGATGAATTTTCCATCAAGCTGGGGTATCCACCCGGTATGCAACTTTCCCAATGTGCCTTTCAATGGACAAGGGTCCAATATATTTTTGCAATAGGCGAGGGTCATGGACCCCTCCAAACAAGTACTGCTTTGGGATTTTGACCATCACTTTGTCTCCCACTTGATATTCAAAGAAGCGACGATTTTGTTCACCATGCCACTTCATCCGCTTTTGGGCTTTGATACAAGTACTGCCGTCCATTTTGCAGGTCGCAGACTTGATATGCGGTGCACTCTGTGACCGCAGAGTTGAGTTCGGAAGGTCCATTTTTTGATTTTAAAAACCCGACCCCATTTGATGAAAAGCCATTGGGTCTCATTTAGAAGGCAGAAATCTATCATTTTAGATCGAGTGGAGTGCTTTAGAGAGAAAGGATGAAGCCCCAAGAACTTTGTTCATCAATCCTTTTTTAAACTTTGAAATTCAACAAGGAAACCTCACAAGGTCTTCACCTAAGAGGTAAGATTCTACTCCCTAGCCCTCAATTTTGGGATTGGACAGAAAGTAGTTAATTAGAAGTGTGATTCTAGAGTGTTATTTATGCATGCATGTACCATCAAGGTTGGTGGGAAGGTTATTGAGCTCAAATGGGTAAACGTTGGGTTGTGGGATGAAGGACTCCCCCATAGGAGAACCTTGAAACCTTAATGCACACTTACTTCTTGATAAAATGCTCAAATGAGCTTAAACTCTGAATATCTTCCTAATTATGGTTCAAATTTGTTATGTTTCTAATAGATTGAAGCCGTTAGGATTTCTGAAACATTGTAGTAATTTAAGGAAGCTCAAGCGAGGTATGTTGGCTAAACTCCTCTTGTAGAAATCAAATTCCATAATGTCCTCATAAGTTGCGATTGTGATTGGCACAACTTCTTATTTCTAATGTTCCGAGTACTTCCTAATATATTTCATAATTCTAAAATAAGTGTTGCGGAAAGTTGTATGTATTCAAAATGTCTTCAAAATGTTCCTATCATAAAATGATTCCCTATGAGAATGTAATCTAGTATGATCAATTTACAAAAGGTGTTGTGATTTAAAATTATGTTTCAATTGCAAGTTAGTATCCCTAATTATGGAAGAGAAGCTCAAAATAACCTAACCCCAAAACTACACGTGCTAGTGTAGGAGTGATTGAGGGGTAAATCCCCGTGTTGATGTGATGAGATTATCTTTCCCCTAACTTGACACCTTTATACTGTTTGAGGCTCTCATTGATTTCATGTTTCCTTCTCCTTTTACTGTTACTCGTTCTATTGACAGGGTGTTTAGTTTTACATACTAGTACAATTCCATACATACTAACGTCCCCTTTGCTCGGGACGCTGCATATTTAATGGATGCAGGTGGTTCCACGACAGGCTATATTGATTAGTGATAGTAGTACACCCTCTCCTAAACTGACTTTGTGAGCCCCACTTCATTTCAGGGTCTTGTATCTCCTATCTGCTATGTATATTGTTTTGAGGTATAGTCGGAGCCTAATTGCGACACCATCATGTTACTCTTTTTTATATATAAGAGGCTCCATAGACATAGCCTCGGTGGTACCTTTGTTTTTGGAAGTCAAATTAGAAATGTTGTATTTGTATCTTATGTTTCCACTTCTAAATTATAAATGTGTAATGTAATAATTTGGGAAATCTTGAATGAAGTTCTAACAGAATTGAAATTTGGATTGTTCATGTAACCTTATCATTGTCTAATTAATGAATTATATCTTATCTTTATTCATGGGTGAGTTTGGATAGAAGGCATTTTACAAGCTTGCTTGGCTGGGTTATCTCAGCGAGCGCCGGTTGTTCTCTCCGAGGTCGGGGTGTGACACATCAATTAACTTATGATGTACTTTTATGTACAAAAATATGTGGTATAACAAACTTGTATGTATACTTGTATGAAATAAAAATTAAACATTTTATGTTATTGAATAATTTTGTATTTGTTATAAAAATTCATATTTTTTTCTTTAATATTTTCTATTTATGATAAGCTTGTTTAGATGATTAATCTTGTTAAGTTTACAACATACACATATTCAAATGATGATTGGAAACTACAATGACCCAGCTGGTTGTTTTGTGTATTTAAGCATTGTTTCCCTCTTTGAAGATTCCTCTATGTGTATTTATGGTTGTGTAAATTTTGTGGATGGTTGGTTGAGTTTCGGGGAGGTTTTGATTTGATTTGAAATACATAGTTCCTATTTTGGAAGTTTAAGTTGGAAGTGTTCGCCAAGTTTGACTTTTCTGGAAACGATCTTGAAACGGTATTTTGATGGTCCCAATGGGTTTGTATGGTGATTGTAGACTTATACGTTATACACAAATTTACATTCAGAGGTTCCTAGGATGAATTGGCTATTTTTGCTGAAAGTTGACAATTTGAAGGTTTCAAAATTTCTAATTTTGACCATGAGTTAACTTTCTGTCTATTGGGATCTAATTTTTGTTTCTGGACATGAAATAGATCCATATTATCATTTGAAACTTCTGTGTAAGGTTTAGCGTCATTCCAAGTTAGTTTGATTGGAATCAGACGCTCGGTTGTGATTTTTGAGGGCTCGGGTGAGTTTCAGATGTATTTTAGAATGTTTGGCACTTGTTTCAGTGTTGCAGATGTTGTTGGTGCTGCAGATCTCCCAAATGCGAGAACTAATTCGCATTTGCAAGCCTCGCATTTCCGAGGTACCAATCCCATTTGCGAAGGGGTTTGGGGCCTGGGCATGTCACCTTTGCGACCTTATGGTCGCTTTTACAACGTTGACTGGTAGAGTGAAACTTTATCTTTGCAAAGTCAGTGGTCGCGTTTGCGACATCCTTTGGTTTTAGGAGGCTTCACATTTTCATTCAATGGGTCGCACATTCGGAGTTCGCATTTGCGAACCCCGGATCGCAAATGCGACATCTGTAGCTGGTTTTTAAAAGGGATTTTGGGACTTAGACTCATTATTTCTTATTTTGATATTGGAAGCTCCGTTTGAGGCGATTTTGAGGCATTGTTCACCAGTTTGGGTTGTGTAAGTTTTCTTGACTCGGATTTGATTATTTTTCATTAATCTCTTCCTTTATTTAGCATTTAATTGATGAATCAATGAGTGAAATTGGTGTTTTTGACAAATATTTTTTTTTAAAAAAATTGAGATTTCAGAGTCTATTTTGTAAGACCCTATTAAAAATTTCCTAATAATTAAAGATTTTAAAGTGTGCCAACGGTCGTTGGGAATAACATATTTGAGTATTAAAGGAGACACATAGGATAGAACCACATCACTTTGAAATGAAAATATATGTTTATGGTGTGTTGGAACATACAAAGGCATTTTTGTGAATAGCAAGAACTTGTGTGGAACAAGTTGGATACTTTAAGTGGAAAGGGTGTCTCAATTCGCACAACATCCTAATTCAGAGGCATGTTGCTTCCAAACACATCAAAATGTCCGTCATTTGGATATTTTTACAAAATGTTATGGCCATTTTACCGGACCTATGCCATATGCCCGCCCAGATGCGCGACCGTGCATCTTAGAGGTTATTCTGCCTCAAGTGCACGACCTGATGTGTGGTCACTTGCTCAGGTGCACGACCACGCACGTAGGAGCTCATTAAATGCCCCCAAGGCCGGGTAGAGAGAGGGGCTAAGTCATTTCTTCGAGCTAGGGCTTGCATATCAAGGGAAATTCGCCCAACACTTCCCTCCCATGAACCAAGGTAATGTTTTTGGAGTAATTTGAGTTGATTACTACTCCTAAACACCTATATTAATAAGGATTAATCTTGAAGATCCATAGATTTCCATTCAAATCCGCAAATTGGTCAAGAACCCTACAAGTTGGGATTTTCCAGAGTCTCACTACAAGAGGTATATCTTCCATCTCTAACTAATCTATGGTGATTATTTATGTATGAAATATGCGTTATAACTTATAGTATGGTGGTCGGAAGCCATAAGTTCCCAATTTAAATACATAACCATTGTAGAGATTGAAAGGTGATTATATGATGGAATTTTGTTGGTTGGGTGTGGACGGATGGTCATGTATGTGATGTTGGAAGTTAAGAATTGTTGAAGAATAGTGGTGGGATATATTGTTGGTAAATGGTAGTAGTTGGATGAACTAATTCTATGGTTAAGAGATGTGGAGATTCATGCCTGCTAGGTCTTTGATAAAGTGCCTAAATGGCCTTGGAATATATTACTAATATTTGTCCCATTGGTTGTTATTGTAGATTGAAGTTTCTTAGTGTAGTGGATCGTCGTAGTATTATTAAGGGGAGAATTCCGGGTATGTTGGCTAAACTACTCTCTTACAATTGAATTTCATGATGTTCCCGTAAGTTTCAAGCATGGTTGGCTCAAGTTCCTAATTCCTATGTTCCGTGTTATTCCTTATAAACTTAACTATTCCGAATGAGCCTTATGTCGAAATATATATTTTCAACGTACGGTTTGTGTATTAAAATGTTATGGCTTTGAGTCATGTTCCAAATGAAAGCTAGTATGCCAAATTGTGTGAGAAAAACTTGATATGCTTAAGACTCTTAATTTCTCATATGTGTACCCAAAGTCTTGATTGGAAATGCCTTGTTGTTGATAATCTAGAAACATGCTTGAAAGTGAAAAAAATGAGTTGGAGATATATCGGTACCAATGAAATAAGATGATGTGAGAAAGATTATGAAATGAGCCTTGATTCAACTGTTGCAAAATTACTTCAAAAGTAGATATGTCCTCAAGTCATGCTCCAATGTGTCTGTTTTAACAAATGCTATGCTTTATTAGTATTTTTAATGTGTTTTGCATTCTTACATATTCGTGAGATATTTCAAGAATAAATGGTGTGCTACTCGTTCATGATTTTAATTTGTGCTTCGATTGTAAATCATTTTACTCCATTTCTTTTAAAGAAATCCATTGTCTTTAAAGTCTTCATTACTAATGAACCTAAAGTTGTGATTTTTTGGATATTCTATTTATTGATATTTATGATGATGATCGATGAAACGAGAGAAATGAAAGTGTGGAATATGAAATACGGCCACCGTGACACGAATGATGAATAATATATATGGCCAAGAGAGCCAATGAAATAATGATGTTGTAAGTGGTTGAAAGTACCAATGAGGCTATATACGGTATGAAAAGTTATGAGGTAAATGCATTTGTATTGATGTTTCCTTTGTTTGCAAATCAAAATTTTGTTTGGGAGTATCCATAGTCACCGAGGAAGGGTAGGTTGAAATAACCTAACCCCGAAACTACACGTGTCAGTGTAGGATTAGATTGTGATTATTCCCCTTATTTGGGATGAGATTGACGTGATAAGATTATTCCCCTTATTCGGGATGAGATTGATGTGATAAAATTATTCCACTTAATTGGGATGAGATGATGGATTGAAAAGGATGATGTCAATCCACACGACATTGTAGTGAGATAGCCTAGCTGATCGGGTCGTGATCGGACACCATGCCGCACAGATGGTGGTGATTGTGCTGGAAATTGTAATTGAAATTGTGATTGTGGTTGATGTCTCGGATGAGACGGTCTAGCCGATGGGGTCGTAATCGGACTCCATGCTAAAAGTATAGTGGTAGTGGTATTGTAAACGATGATATTGTGAACAGTGGTATAACAGTGCTAAAGATCTCCCAACCAAAAATAATATTATATTCATATTTTGATTATCATCTTCATATTATTATCTTAATATTTTGTAAATTAGTATGTTTTAACTTGGCATTTGGATATCATTGATTGTTGATTGTTGTTCTCATGATTTCCCATTTCTTACATTGGCATTCTATTTTGAAAGAGGACAGTAAGCTTTACATACTAGTACTATTCCATATGTACTGTTACGCACCGCCTTCCAAAGATTCTTTTGAAGGGAGACGTAAGGCTAAGCAATCATTGTCAGTGCGATTGTTGTCTGCCAACTGAGGTCGCCTCCGTACGCTAGACTAGATTGTCAGTGCCGTACGGGAAAACCAATGTCATGAGCAACTGAGAGAGCAGAAAAGAGAACTAAGAATGCAAAAAATCTCGATTGCATTAATGAAAGCTATTACAGAAAATCAACACGGTGTCGGGAGGGGAGAAACACCAGTACGGAGAATTGTTTGCTTGCTAGAAAGTTTGATTGTTTTATCCCCCTTAATAATGCTTAGAAAAATAAACCAAAGTTACATAACTTGACCTAAATAAGTTGTAGAAGCACACTTAAAGAAAATGCAATAAAACTACTCTATATTTACTATAAAAAGGACTTTGTCTTCTACAAGATAGAAACAAGTCCATTGGCAGCAACTTTGTCTTTAGCATCAGTCCATTGGAGCGGCGTTGTTGGCATCTGCTTGTGGCTGGGCGTTGGTTATGGCTAGCAGTGGGGCGACAGAGGCACATGCGCGCTTGTCACTTAGAGTTGCTGAGAACACGGGGCCAACTGTGGCGCTGGGCATTGGGAGGCTTTCCAGGACGCCACGGGGCATGTCCAAGGGGTCATGGGGCATGGCTGGAAAGCCGCCCATGACATTCTCCCCCACCTGAGTTGGCGACATCCTCGGCATCTTACTTGCAAGATAATCATCAAGTAGGCTCTTGTAGGCTTTGAGGTTTTTTCCCCTCTCCTAGGTGTTCTCCTCTACATCATATTCCTACCATTTTGCCAAGAACTCCTGGTGATCTTTT
The DNA here is from genome assembly GCA_000715115.1 of Nicotiana otophora. Taxonomy (NCBI): domain Eukaryota; kingdom Viridiplantae; phylum Streptophyta; class Magnoliopsida; order Solanales; family Solanaceae; genus Nicotiana; species Nicotiana otophora. The sequence goes on from AWOL01S0049992.1 coordinate 64,929, forward strand.
CTTGATGCTTGAATCAGTCGATCATCGAGAATAGCTTCAGCATGCCTTTTCCCGATTGAATTGGGGCCTCGAATACTAGCTATTGTGAGTTGGCTCCGTGAAGGATCCTCCATATCTTCCCGAAAAGTTTCAGGAGTCTGACATGGAAAACAGGATGGATTTTCCACCAAGATGGGGTATCCACCCGGTATGCAACTTTCCCAATGCGCCTTTCAATGGAAAAGAGTCTAATATAGTTTTTGCAATAGGCGAGGGCCATGGACCCCTGCCAACAAGTACCGTTTTGGGATTTCGACCATCACTTTGTCTCCTACTTGATATTCAACGAAGCGATGCGTTTGTTCATCATGCCTCTTCATCTTCTTTTGGGCTTTGACAACATAGCTCTGCACTATCGCGAAATTTCGCTTCCATTATTTTAAGAAGTTAGTAGCTCGAGGAGATTTTGACATGTTTGGTGCATTCACAGTGTGTGGGAGTAGCGGTTGTTGTCCGGTAACAATTTCAAAAGAGCTTTTGTTGGTACTAGAGCTCTTTTGTGAATTGAAATACAGTTGAGCAGCATCCAAAAGCATCACCTAGTTCTTCTACGATCTTGCTACGAAGTGGCGTAGATATTCCTCCAGCATGCCATTGAATCGCTCCATATGGCCATCATATTCTGGATGAATACTTGAACTATGATTCAATTTTGACCAGAGGTACTTAAAGAGTTGGGTCCCAAAGTTACTAGTGAAGCATGGGTCACAATCACTAACGATGTCTTTAGGCAGGCCCCAATAATTGACGACATGGGAGAAGAAGAGTCGAGCTGTTTCTTCTGTTGATATATATTGTGGTGCTACTATAAAGGTAGAATACTTGGAAAACCGATCCACCACAACCAGGATGGTTGTGAGATCTCCTACCTTGGGAAATTCGGTGATGAAGTATAAGGAAACGCTATCCCAAGGTCTCTTTGGGATAGCTAGTGGTTCCAAGAGTCCTGCTTGCGTCAAGCAGTCTGACTTATCCTTCTGGCATACTAGATAAGTCTTCACATACTGAGCGACGTCATTGGACATTTGAGGCCAATAATATGCACGACGAAGCAATGTCATGGTGCATTCTTCATCGGGATGACTGACCCATAAAGTATCGTGGCATTCCGCCACAAGGGCCCTTCACAGATCTCATCTTTAGAAACATAAAATTGGTTCCCTTTTACTTTCAGGAAACCATCTTATGTGTAGAACTGGCGAGTCTTGCCCTGTCCAACCAAATCAACCAAATACTGTGCAGCGGGATCCTTGATGAGTAGGTCTTGTATCTGGTCTTCTATGGTGGTGGTTGCTTCGCTCCCCTTTAGGGCGGCGAGTAGGCACACAGAGGCTAGATCACCCCTCTGACTGATCACATCAGCAACATGATTAGTCTTCCCACTTTGGTACTCCAGGTTGAAGTGAAATTCCGCTAGGAATTCCTGCCACCTAGCCTGTCGACCATTCAACTTTGGCTGGGTCATGAAATGGCTAATTGATATGTTGTCTGTCTTAACCACGAACGAGGCTCCCAGTAGATAATGCCTCCAAAGGCGTAAGTAATGAACGACATCCAATAATTCTTTCTCGTGGGCGGCATCGCGCCACTCAATATCCTTCCATTTTCGGCTCTGGTATGCTACGGGATGCACATCTTGTAGCAAGACTCCACCAAGGGCATAGTCAGAGGCATCTGTTTTTACCTCGAATGGCTTGGCCAAATTAGGTAGGGCCAAGACGGGGCTACTAGACATAGCCATTTTCAATGCGTTGAAGGCCTCTGCTCACCTAGGTCCCAATCCCAGGGTGTGGCCTTCTTGACCATTTCTGTCAGCGGCACTGCAATGAGGGAGTAATTCGTCACAAATCGCTGATAGAAGTTGCATAGGCCAAGGAACGACCTCAAGGCATGGATATCCTTAGGCGGCGGCCAATCTATGATGGCCTAAGTCTTCTGTTGGTCTATCTTGATCCACCCTTTCTTAATAACATGTCCGAGGAAATCAATTTGTTTCTGAGCAAAGGAGCACTTTGATAGCTTCGCATATAATTCGTGCTCCCACAATCGGGCTAAGACCTTCCGCAAGTGCTCTAGGTGTTCTTCCAATGTTTGGCTATATACCACAATGTCATCCAAGTAGACCACCACAAATTCGTCAATGTATTCTCGGAATACTTGGTTTATCAGGGTGCAAAATGTGGCTGGCGCATTAGTCAAACTAAGTGGCATAATCAGGAAGTCGTACGACCCATATCTTGTCATGCATGTCATCTTGTGTTCATCACCCTCTTCAATACGAACTTGCCAATAACCTGTCCTCAGGTATATTTTGGTGAACACCGTCGCACCACCCAATCTATCAAACAAGTCTGCCATTAGCGGAATAGGGTACTTGTTCTTCACGGTGATTTTGTTTAGAGCCCGACAATCCACACAGAGTCATAAACTGCCATCATGTTTCTTTTGGAATAGCACAGGGGACCCGTATGGGGATTGGAGGGTATGATGATCCCTGTGTCAAGCATTTCCGTCAATTGTCTCCGTAGTTTAGTGAGTTCTTGTTGTGACATTCTGTACAGCGCCCGGGTAGGTGGCTTTGCACCTGGCACCAACTTACTCTCATGATCCACAGTTCACCTAGGCGGGAGACGCTTCTTCATGTCTTGTGGCATGATGTCTTCAAATTCTAGTAGCAGCTCCTTCACCGGTGCAAGAATGGGACCTGAGGAGCGTTCTATATCTTCAATGCAGAGGGTAGCCAGGAACGTAGGTTCATGTCTTTTGACCCCCTTCTTCAACTGCAAGGCCGAGATGTTCGCAACGGCCATCTGGGCATGCATGGGATAATGCAAGGCTTAGCCCCATTTATTCCCATCATCATTAGCATAGCTGCATATAGTACGGGCATGGTGTTAGTTTGCCTCAGGAATTCCAACCCCACTATCAACTCGAAGTCATCTATAATCACCATGCGCAGGTTCAATTTTCCTTCATACGGGCCAAGCTTCACTGGTACTTCTTTGGCTATTCCACCCACTGGCTGAAGGGGTGAGTCGATAGCTTTGATACGACATCTGCCCTTTCCTACAACTAGGATGAGGTGCTCCATCCGAGTCGAGGCTAAGTAGTTGTAGGTAGTACCCGTGTCTATCATCTCCCGAATGGGCTTTCCATTTACCTTCATGTCGACGAACATTAAGGTCCTCTCTTGATTAAGAGGAGTCCTCTCATTCGCCTTTTTTCCCCTTTCTTGGTGATTGGGCATGGGCCCTTCTTCTTATGGATTCCAGCACTGGTTCCCGTGAAGGACTTAGAAATAGAGCCAACAATTGCATTGAATGCACCTACTGGTTCAGTCTAGTCCGCATTATCTACGTCATCATCCATCCCATCATCAAAAGATTGATGGGCGTTCATCTGTGCATGTGGGAATTCATTATTCCAATGTGGTCCGCCGCAATGACGGCATCCTGAGGGGGGTTTCCTCCCTCGATCGTTGTTGTTAGATGCAGTGCTAGTACTTTATGAGGAGGGAGCCTTAGATTTGGTTGCACTCGGGTCTCCTCCACTTATGCTAGGACCACCAGTGTTCTGCTGGCCTCCTTTGTTTCCTCACTGGACAGGTTGTTGAGGCATGTCCTTCCGGGCTTCCACTTGATAATACCCAAGGAACTCTGCTGCTTGGATCACCTTAGGTAACGTATCTACCCTTTATCTTTGCAAATCCATACGGGCATAAGGTTTCAACCCTTCCAGGAAGGTGAAGAGTTTGTCTTTGTCCCCCATGTCACGTATGTTCAGCATGAGCGCAGAGAATTCCCGCACGTAATCCCCCACTGATTGTGTTTGGCGGAACTCCCGTAGCTTGCTCTTGCATTGTACTCAACAATTTTCGGAAAGAACTGTAGGCGTATGTCTTCCTTAAGTTCCGCCCACGTCTTGAGAGCATCTTAAGCGGCCTTGATGTCTTCGTATTTCACCCGCCACCAGAGTTTGGCATCACCCTGAAGATACATGGCAGCAGTTGCTACGTTCTTAGCTTCTTCTAGGCCCCCCACGACATCAAAGTATTGTTCAATGTCAAAAATGAATTTTTCCACTTCTTTGGCATTCTGAGCTCCACTGTATGGCTTTGGCTCAGAAATTTTTAGTTTTTGTGCCATATGGGCGAGGTTCACAAAACCCCCAATTTGGTTTCCGCCTCCTCGAAGCAGGCCTTGTAAAGCAGCATTGACAACATTGAGCTGGCCTATCAAGTTGTCTATAGTTTGTTGCATGGCAATCAACCCGTCTACCTCTTGTGCCACATGGGCTAAATCCTTGACACGCTCCTATTGGAGGACCTCTAATTTACCAAATATTTCTGCTGCCTTTGTGGTTGCCATTTGCCAGTCTTCATCAGAGTCACGACTGATGTTTTCTATGTCAACTTTAGCATGGAGCAGTTTGTGGTCCTGGTCGTCCAACATATGCACTATGCTAATCTTTAAATCAGGCACCATTTCCACAGTGGGTCGTAATACATCAACCGTCTCCTCGAGGATCGCGATGCAATCCCCATGATTCACCATGTTCAGAAATGGTGGTAGATGTAATATAATCCCACGTCCGATGTAGAGCATAGGCTCTGATACCAACTTTTACGAGGCAGCTTTTGTGATTCATTGGAAGGGCGACGTAAGGCTAAGCAATCATTGTCGGTGCGATTGTTAGTGCCGTACGGGAAAACCAATGTCATGAGTAACTGAGAGAGCAGAAAAGAGAATTGAGAATAAAAGAAAGCTTGATTGCAATAATGAAAGCTATTACAGAAAAGCAACACGGTGTTGGGGGGAGAGATACCAGTACAGAGAATTGTTTGCTTGCTAGAAAGTTTGATTGCTTGATCCCCCTTAATAATGCTTAAAAAAATAAACCAAAGTTACATAACTTGACCTAAATAAGCTTTTGAAGCACATTTAACAAAAATGCAATAAACATACTCTATATTTACAATAAAAGGTCTTAGTCTTCTACAAGGTAGAAAAAAGTACGTTGGCTGCAACTTTGTCTTTAGCATTAGGGTCTGCGCGTGCGGCACTGTTAGCATCTGCCTGTGGCTGGGCATTGGAGATGGCTAGCGGTGGTGCGATAGAGGCACATGCGCACTTGTCAGTTTGAACTGCCGAGACCATAGAGCCAATTGTGGCGCTGTGCGTTGGGAGGCTGGCCAGGACGCCAAGAGGCACGTCTAAGGGGTCACGGGGCTTGGCTGGAAAGCCGCCCATGACAGTACTAACATCCCTTTTGTCGGCAGCGCTGCATCTTCAATAGGTGCATGTGGTTCATCAGCGGGCAACTTTGGTCCTCATTAGCTATTACTCCCTATTCAGCATGTTTTGGTGAGCCCTACTCTATTCCGGGCCTGATGTCATTTGATGTTGTACTTTGTATTTTGAGGTATAGCCGGGCCGTCTTGCCGGAATTTCCATATTACTCTTCTGTTGTACTTACAAGCTTTGTAGACATGTTGTGGGTGGTGTTTGATGTTGGGAATTAAACTATAAGTGTTGGTATTTGGCAAACATGTTTTCATTATATCTATAAACTTGTAATATTTTGGAAATTATGAATGAAGCTGCTAATGGAAATGAAATGTGAGTTGTTAATGAAATCGTTTCAGTGTTTAATTAATGCAGTGCATCTCCTCTTTATCATGATTGAGTTTGGGTAGAAGAAAATCTAACAGGCTTGCTCGGCCGGGTTCACTCGGTTGAGCGTCGGGCGCGCTCCTTGAGTTCGGGACGTGACAGATTTGGACTTGGTTTTGAAAACTGAACATTTATTTAGGCTCGTGGGGTAATGTGTAGTCGACATCTACCCCTCGACTCAGGATTTGACCGACGGGGCCGGGGTGACTTTTGTTGAATTTTTAGGAATTTAGTAAAGATTGCAACTTTATTAATCGAAATTGATTACTTCTGGATTATTTGATATTGTTGAGTCGCTTTTGGATAGATTTGAGCCGAACGGAGATGCATTTTAAAGGAAACATATTTTTGGAGTATTGATTTGGCTAAATTGAGGTAAGTATCTTCTCTAACCTTGTGTGGGGGAATTGCAACTTAGGATTTGGTNGTATTTGGCAAACATGTTTTCATTATATCTATAAACTTGTAATATTTTGGAAATTATGAATGAAGCTGCTAATGGAAATGAAATGTGAGTTGTTAATGAAATCGTTTCAGTGTTTAATTAATGCAGTGCATCTCCTCTTTATCATGATTGAGTTTGGGTAGAAGAAAATCTAACAGGCTTGCTCGGCCGGGTTCACTCGGTTGAGCGTCGGGCGCGCTCCTTGAGTTCGGGACGTGACAGATTTGGACTTGGTTTTGAAAACTGAACATTTATTTAGGCTCGTGGGGTAATGTGTAGTCGACATCTACCCCTCGACTCAGGATTTGACCGACGGGGCCGGGGTGACTTTTGTTGAATTTTTAGGAATTTAGTAAAGATTGCAACTTTATTAATCGAAATTGA
>AWOL01S0049996.1:0-11378 GCA_000715115.1 Nicotiana otophora
CTTTAAATAAGAAATTACCCTGCTAGGGATAAAATCTGGAGAACCTCTCCACTCAATCCTTGGCAACCTTGCCATTGCCAACGTCACAGGCTTAGCGTCAATCTAGAATAGCATGACACGGAGAAAACCAATTCATACCCAAGATCATATCAAAATCGACCATACTAAGCAATAAAAGATCAATTCTGGTCTCCAATCCCCTAATGGTTACCACACATGGCTGATACACACGGTCCATAATAATAGTATTGCCCACCGGCATAAACACATGAACAGGTGAGACTAAGGACTCACGGGGCAATTCAAAACAACGAGAAAACTATGATGAGACATACGAATATGTGGAACTAAGGTCAAATAATAGAGAAACATCCTGGTGGTATGCTGAGGCAATACATGTGATTAACGTGTCTGAGGCAACTGTATGTGGTCTGGCAAGAATAACATAGAATCTAGCATGACCACTACCTGATCTGCCTCCTCCTTTAGGGCGACCTCTAGCTGCACATGCCCCACCCCATGTTGGCTGGGCGGGTGGTGGAATAACTGGTGCGGGAGCCGCAACCTAACTCCTTTGCTCAACTGGACCTCGCGAAAGACGAGGATAATGTATCTTCATATGACCTGAATCTACACACTCAAAACAACCCTTCTCTGAAAATGGCGGCATGTACTGAGGTGGACCTCGAGAATCAGAATAAATACCAGAAGCACCTGGTATAAATGAACCCTGCACTAATGGTGCACGAGATGAACTCTGAGCTGGAAGTGCACTAGGAGATGACTCACTCGGTCGAGTACTATATGAACCACGACTAGCTGATGCACCACGATGAGCCAAACAAGCCATCTGATCGGGCCTATAAGGTCGACCGCTGCTGTGATAGGACTGTCCCCCAAAAGGAACACCGTCAGAATTACCCAGACCACGAGACCTCTTAGCCTCCCTCTCCTCACGCTCCTGAGTACGGACCATTTCTAGCTGTCGAGCACTATCGACCACCTCATCGAACTTAGCACCTGCTACATTCCCTAGAGTCATAACAAAACGAAACTGCTGGTTGAGGCCATTAATGAACCTCCTAATCTTTTGTCTCTTAGTGGGAAACAACCAGACTGCATGACGAGCCAAGTCTGAAAACCACATCTCATACTGGGTAACCGACATGTCCTCTCGACGGAGCTATTCGAGCTGCCTGCGCAGTTCCTCTCTACGAGTTTGTAGCACAAACTTCTCCAAAATAAGAATTGAGAACTCATGCCATAAAAGCAGTGCTGCACCAATTGGCCTGCTCCTCTCAGAAGCCTCCTACCATCTGAAAGTTGCCCTGGTCAGCTGAAAGGTAGTAAATGAGACCCCACAGCTCTCCAGAATATCTGATGTACGAAGAATCTATTGGCACCTGTCCAAAATATCTTGAGCATCCTCTAACTTAGTTCCACTTCATGATGGAGGATACAGTCTCCCAAATATCTCTAATATCTTCTACTCCTCGTTGTTCATAATAAAACTCACATGGGCCTGAGCAGCTGCAAAAGGCTAGACTGGTAGTACCCTCGGTATCTGGAGTCCCTGCAGGTGCAGACTACCTCCCCTGGCCTGAAAAGTGGCAGGTGAGACGAGGGCATCCTCTGGTGTACGGGCAACAGGGGTATGAGTACTTCCCCCGGCCTGAGAAGTGGCAGGTACAACCTTAGCCAAAATCACCTAAGCATGGCCAGTGCAAACCTTCAATATCTAAGCCAACACCTATTAAATGCCTGGAATCACAATAGGCATAGATGGTTCCTGAGCTGGTCCCACTGGCTCATCTATATCTGTAATCTCCTCGTGATCTAGAGCAACTGGTGGATCTACAAGTGTTGCTCTAGCTGCTATGCTTGCTGGACCTCGGCCTCTACCGTGGCCTTGGCCTCTCGTGGCCCAAACTGGTGGTACCAGTGGATGTTCACCCGATCTGGTATCACGTGTCCTCACCATCTATGAAAACATAGAATAATAGAGATTTAGTTCCCGCAATCAATAAGTCTCACGACCAGAATATAAGAAAGTGAAAGTTTTCCTAAGGTTTATGCAACCTGTCGAAGATAAGTACAGATGTATCCGTACTGATCCGCAAGACTCTACTAAACCTTCTCATGACTCGTGAGACCTATGTAACCTAGGCTCTGATACCAACTTGTCATGACCCAAAATCTCACCTGTCGTGATGGCGCCTATCTCATTTCTAGACAAGCTGACAACCTCAATAAAACACAAATTCTTTTATGATTGAAAACATAAAATGTAGATTTAATAGAAAATCCTACAAATACTAATACAAATACACCCCCAAAACGCAGAGTCACTGAGTACATGACCATCTAAATGATGACATAGTCTGACTGATAAAACACTATCTAGAAATATAGAACAATACACATAACTGAAAGAAAGGAGAGTCAAGGTCTGCGGATGCCAAGCAGCTACCTCGATAATCTCCAACAGATAATCTCCGAACTCCGAAACATAGCAGTCGTTGTATCCGGAAGTACCTGGATCTGCACACGAAGTGCATAGTGTAGTACGAGTACAACTGACACCATGTACTCCATAAGTAACAAGGCTAACCTTTGGGCTGAAAGTTGCGACGAGCTCAACATGTACAGTCTAATATGAAATAACAGTACAGAAATGTAGGCATGTTTTCAAGTTCAACAGATAACTTAATACAAGTAAAATAAATCAACTATGTTTGATACGAGGAATATTACATCTCTATATCTACATGCCAATGTACATGCTATATATGGTATACTACCATGGAAGAACCACGTACTCATACTATTAGAGTACTGAATCACTCAGTACTGTATATGCAGGTCCAGCCCGGGGAAGATCCATCCCTCAATATAAATAGCAACTGACAGTCATTCACTTAGTAATGTATATGGCCAATCTAGCCTAGATATAAATGAAAAATGGCAACTCCATGCCCTGGGAACTCCATCCCAAATGTAAATAAATAAGGTAACTCCATTCCCTAGGAAGTCCATCCCAAATATAAATAAATAAGGAAACTCCATGCCCTGGGTATTCCATCCCAAATGTGAATATATATGGCAACTCCATACCCTGGGAACTCCATCCCCAATATAATATCCACTGCGCTCACTGTGTGGGGTGCATACTCCGGAGGGCTCCTTCATCCCAAGCACTATAATAAGCTAGGTCCAGGCATAAATCAATAAAGCATGTTGCGGCGTGCAGCACGATCCCATAAATATAACTCACAATCAGGCCCTCATCCTCACTCAGTCATTAACCTTTCCAGTCTCTCGGGCTCACAATGTCATGAAAATCAGCCAATCAAAATGATATGATGTATCAATGAATGGCAACAGACACTGAGATATGATATTCAAATAATAGATGTGACTGAGTATAAATTACATTTTTAAACAACTAATTCAACAACAACACGACCTCTACGGGTCCCAAAAATATCGTCACATATTCTAAACATGAGCTTTAATATGTGTCTCAGCTCAATTACTCTAACACGTGGAGGACATGTGGATAATGAGATAATTATTTGATGAGAATTTTTCACATAATCAATTATGTCACAAATTCTACGATGCACGCCCACACGCCCGTCACCTAGCATGTGCGTCACCTTAAAACCAATCACATAATACTTAATTTCAGGAATTATAGCCTTAGAATCAAGTTTAGAAGTGTTACTTACCTCAAATCGTGTAATTCTTTCTTTTAATATGACCTTGCCTCGCGAATCGGCCTCCAAACGCCTCGAATCGAGTCATAATTAATTCGATACAGTCAACACAAATTATAGAAATTAATTCCATATGAAAATACAATTTTTCCAACAAAAACCGAAATTCCACTCAAAATTTGCCAGTGGGGCCCATGTCTTGGAAACTGACAAAAGTCACAAAATATGAACGTCCATCCAACCACGAGTCCAACCATACAAAATTTACTAAATTCTGACATCAACTCGACCCTCAAATGTTCAATTTAACCTTAAGAGTTTTCTCAATTGTTTTCCATCTTAAAACACCAATTAAATGCTAAACTAACTATAGATTCGGGTAATTTGACCAAAATTGAGTTAAGAACACTTACTCTGAATCTTCCCTTGAAAATATCCCGAACATTACCCCTCCCCAAGCTCCATATCATTAAAAAAGGAGTCTCATTTTTAGAACTTAAGTTCTGCTGCCCAGTCATTTCCTCAATGCGATCGCGGACCAACTCACGTGATCGCGAATATCAAGTTTGTCATGCCCCATCCTCGGGAAGCATGACCGGCGCTCAACCGAGTGAACCTGGTCGAGCAAGCCTGTTAGATACTTTCTACCCAATTAACCCATGATCAAGAGAAGACGTGATTTAATTAATTATACATTAGGAGTCTCATTCATACAATCCTAAATTATTTCATTAGTCATTTCGCTTTTAAGTCCCAAAATACACATTTCTTAAAGTCCAAGCGGAATAAGTGATCAAACACTATATGACTCGTTTAACATTCCCAACACCCACATACAACCCACATAGTGTCTACGGAACCTCTAAGGATACAAAAGAGAGTAAAGATGGTACCGGCAACAAGGCCCCGACTATACCTCAAAAAGTGAACATAATATAAATAAAAGATACAATACATGACCCACAGAATGAAATGGGGCTCACCCAGTCCGCTGAGAAGAGGATACAGCACTATCTGTGATCTGCACTTTCTGCTATGTAACCACCTGCATCCATTTAAAATGCAGCGCCCCCGGCAAAAGGAATGTTAGTACTATCGAATAGTACTAGTATGTATAGATAACCACCAACTCAATAGAATGAATAATAATATAAGAGGAACAGTCAAGAATACAATAAGGGCTTCAAATAATAGTAAAACACCAAGTTATGGATCATATACATTTTCAAGACAATTTCCATATTACTAGGTTGGGTGACCTTTAGTACCGATGTTCCACAATTCACAATACCTCTATCTTCTTACACGGAGTCCGATCTCGGCCCGACCGACTAGGCCGCCTCGTCTGAGACATTTCTACAATTTCATTATAACTTTCCAGCATAGTACCTCCATGTGTACGATATGGCATCCGATCACGGCCCGATCGGCTAGGCCATCTCATTTGAGACATCTACCCTTTTTACAATTTCATCCACAATGTTCTTACACGGAGTCCGATCTCGGCCCGACCGGCTAGGACATCTCATTTGAGACATAACCTTTTTTAGTCAACCATCTCACATCATACTTCTTTCATGTACTTTCGATTCATTGACACTAGTGATTACGATTACGAAGTCATTCTTGGCACTTGGCCATATTTCATAGTTCCAGACCCCTTTTCCACATTCAATATCATTATCAAATATTGAACTTACATCCTTCAACACAAACACATTAGAAATCACCAATTCTATAATGATCAAGGGCTTACTCCAATTACATGATCACCGTGGGGGTTCGATTCTAAGAAGAAGGGGGTTTAGCCAACATACCTCAATTGAGCTCCTTAAAACTCTAAGATGTTCCGGAATATTAGCCACTTCAATCTATTTTAGCAATATAAAAATATTACACCAAAAGTAGGAAAATGAACATGGTTTTAGCTCATTTGAGAATATTATCAAATACTAGGTGTGCATCAAAGCCTTAAGGCCCTTTTTCTTTATGGAGGATTCCATCCTTCCCCAATCCATTCTCTATCATTTTTAGTTCACAATATTCCCACATACTACAAGGATACATGCATGCAAGGTAAGCAATCCCATCCCCATGAATTACCTTACTAATGGCCCATTCTAGTTACATTTTGAAATTAAAAGTTTGGGTGATAGAATCTTACCTCTTAGGAAGAAGACCTAGGTGCCTCTCTCAATAATCTTCAAGATTCTAAGTGAGAATTGGAGAGCAATGTGATGAAGGTCACTTCTCCCACTAGGACCCTCTCTCTCACTCTAAAAAAATCAGAAACTATGATTAAAATTGTCCATGGGATATGTTTTACCGAAATAGGGTCGGGTTTAAAACCCCCAAAAATGAAGCTCCGAAACAAGGTCTGCGATTGCATAACCGATATGCGGACCGCATATCGGTCGCATAATCGATGACCAAAACAGCTAAAAACCTGTCCGTGTATGCGGTCACTATGGGCCCGCAGACCTATTCTGCGGTCACATAATGAACCGCAAAATAATTATGCGGTCGCATAGTCGACCGCCAAATTTCATCCCAACTGGCCCAATTAACTGCCTCACTCTACGGCCATTACGCGGTTCGCAGAGTGATTCTGCAGTCGCATAATGGACCGCAGAAATGCGTAACACTGCCAAACATTTTCCTTTACTTTTCGGTGTATTGTTCAACCCAAAAAGTCCAAACCCGGGTACTTTGACATCACATAACCCTGGTTTTTATGAAATATTTTACGGGGCTTTACATCCCCTACCAAACTTTTACCATACGCGATCGCGGATCCCTTAACATGATCGCGAAGCACAACTTCCTCCACCCTATGCGATCGCGGACAGCCACACGCGATCGCATAGCATAGCGCGTGAATTTTCCAGTTCCCTCCTCTGTACTATGCAAACACGGCTTAATCCACGCGTTCGCGTAGTATTGCTGGCCAACAGCTTCACGATCGCGGACATACCTATGTGTTTGCATAGCACATACAAGTTTAGCCTAATCGTGGACATTCTCATGCAATAGCATAGAAGGAAACGAAACAGTGCACCAGAAAAACTTTAGCAAAACTCCAAGTCTAAAATTCGATTTGTTGACCATCCGAAACTCACCCGAGACCCCCGGGACCTCAAATAAATACACAAACGAGTGCTAAAATATCATACGAACTTAGTTGAAGCCTCAAATCACATCAAACAATGCTAAAAACATTAATCATATCCCAAATAAAGCCTAATGAAAACTAACAAATTCTAACTTCTACATTTGATGCCGAAACATATCAATTCAAATTTGATTGACCTCAGATTTTGCACACAAGTCATAAATGACATAACGGACCTATTCAAATTTACAGAATTTGATTTCGACCCTGATATCATAATATCAATGTAGGCACCATACAATTTTCCTAATGATCTAAGATTATAAAGTGCGCCAACAATATTTGAGAATAACGTATTTGAGTATTAAAAGAGACCTATGGGATAGAGACACATCATTTTGAACTGATAATATATGTTTTAGGTATGTTGCAACATACTATGGAGTTTTGGCAATGGCAAGAACTTGTGTGGAACAAGTTGGATACATTAAGTGGAAACGATGTTTCAATTGGCACAAGACCCAACTTCAAATGAATAGAAATCCCTCCATATAACGACTTAGGTGGTGATATACCTATCAAAATAAAGTCCTTTGAGTCTAGTTTCCAACTCATCAAACCGTTTGTCATTTGGATATTTCTACAGAAAGGTATGGCCATTTACTGGACCTATGTCATATGCGCGCCCAGATGCGCGGCTGCGCATATTTGGGAGTTTCTGCCTTGTGTGCGTGGCCAAATGCGCGGCCACTTGCCCAGGTGCACGGCCGTGAATGTAGGATCCTATTAAATAACCCCAAGGCTGGGTAGAGAGAGGGGTTAAGTCATTTCTTGAGCTAAAACCTGATAGTTTAGAGAGAAGTGAGAGTGTTCTAGAGAGAGGAAGTAGATGAAGTGTTTTGTTCATCAAGATCATGTTCAAGACTTGAAATACAACAAGGAAATCTCACAAGATCTTCACCCAAAAGGTAAGATTCAAACCCTTGGTCTTCAATTTCGAGTTTGGGGTAAAAGATGGGTGATTGGGAGTATGATTCTTGGGTGTAAGAGTATTAATTATACATGCTTGTACCAATGAGGTTTGTGGGAAGATTGTTGAGCTAAAATAAGTAAAGATTGGGTTGAGGAGTGAAGGAAATCTTGTAGAAGAAACTTTATGCAAATTTTCACACCTAGTGTTTGATAAAATGCTTAAATGAGCTGAAACCATGAATATCTTCCTAATTTGTGTTCAATTTTGTTATGTCTCAAAATAGATTATGATTGGTAGAATTTACGGAACGTTGTAGTAATCTAAGGAAAGCTCAAAGTGAGGTATGTTGGCTAAACTACTCCTTAGAATTGAATTTCATGACGTTCCCGTAAGTTTCAACTATGGTTGTCTCAAGTTCCTTATTCTATGTTCCTAGATGTTCCCAATACATTTGATTGTCCCGAATAAGCAAAGTGTCGAGAATTATGTATTAAAACGTGTTCCGAATGTTCCTATCACATTATGTTATCCTTCGGGAATGTGTTCAAGAATGATATGTGCATTACAATATTATGGCTTTGAGTTGTGTTTCAAATGAAAGTTATAATGCCAACTTGTGTGAGAAAAACTCGATATGCTTAAGACTCTTAATTACTCATATGTATACCTGAAGTCTTGATTGGAAATGGCTTGTTGTTGATAATCTATAAATATGCTTGAAAGTGAAAGAAGTGAGTTGAAGATATAAAGTGTGGCCATTGTGCCAAGAATGAAAGTTATACTTGTGGCCAATGGTGCCAATAAAATGAAATGATGTGAAAAAAGGTTATGAATTGAGCCTTGATTCAACTATATCGAATTGACTTCAAAGATAGATTTTCCTAAAAGCTTATGTACTCAAGTCATGCCCAAATGTGGTTGTTTTAACTAATGCTGTTTACGAGTATTTTCAAAATGTTTCGCGTTCTTACATATTCGTGAGTGGAAATTGTGTATTGCCATTTTTGGGGAAAAGTAATTCAAGAATAAATAGTGTGTTACTTGTTTATGATTTTAACTTGTGCTTTGATTGTCAATCATTTTACTCCATTTCTTAGAAAGAAATCTATTGTGTTTAAATTCTTCATTTTTAATGAACTTAAAGTTGTGATTTCTAGAATATTATATATGTTGATATTTATGATGACGATCCATGAAAGGATAGAAATGAAGGTGTGTAATATGAAATACGTCCGTTGTGCCACGAATGAAGAATCATATGTATGGCCAAGAAAGCCAATGAGATAATGATGTTATAAGAGGATGAAAATGCCAATGAGGTTATAAGTGGCGTGAAAGGTTATGAGGTAAATGCATTTGTATTGTTGTTTCCTTTGTATGCAAATAAAAAAAATGTTTTTGGGAGTATCGATAGTCACCGAGGAAGGGTAGATTGAAATAACCTAACCCCGAAACTACACGTACCGGTGTAGGAGTGGATTGTGATCATTCCCCTTATTTGGGATGAGATTGATGTGATAATATTATTCCCCTTAATTGGGATGAGAGTTTTGATAGAAAAGGATCATATCGATCCACACGACATTGTGGTGAGATGGCCTAGCCAATCTGGTTGTGATCGGACACCATGCCACACACATGGTGGTGATTGTGTTGGAAATTATAATTGAAATTGTAATTGTGGTTAATGTCTTTAATGAGATGACCTAGGCGATCGGGTCGTGATCGGACACCGTGCTAAAAGTATAGTGGTATTGATATTGAGAGTGATGGTGGTTGATGTCTCATGAGATGGCCTAGCCGATCAGGTCGTGATCGGACTCCGTGCTAAAAGTACAGTGGTATTGGTATTGTGAATATTGGTATTGTGAACATTGGTATTCTGAACGGTGATATTGTGAACAGTGGTATACCGGTGCTTAAGATCTCCCAACGAAAAATAATATTATCTTCACATTTTTTAAATTAATATGTTTTAACTTGGAAATTGGATATCATTGATTGTTGAATGTTGTTTACATGGTTTTCCCTTTTATGTTGGCATTCTATTTTGAAAGAGGACAATTAGCTTTACATACTAGTACTATTCCATATGTAATAACGTCCCTTTTGCCAGGGGCGCCGCATCTTCAATGGATGTAGGTGGTTCATCAACGGGCATCTTTGGTCCTCGTTAGAAGTCACTCTCTAATCAACAGGTTTTGGTGAGCCCTACACTATTCCGGGCCTGATGTCATTTGAGTTGTCACTCTCTATTCAACAGACCTTGTTGCCGGCACTTCCATACTACTCTTCTGCTGCACTTAGAGGCTATGTATATAGGTTGTGGGTAGTGTCTGATATGGGGAATTAAACTAGAAATGTTGGTATTTCGCAAACATGTTTTTCATTATATCTATAAACTTGTATTAATTTGGAAATTATGAATGAAGCTGCTAATGGAAATGAAATGGGAGTTGTTAATGAAATCTCTTTAGTGCTTGATTAATGGAGTGCATCCCCTATTTATTCATGGATGCGTTTGGGTAGAAGGAAATCTAACAGGCTTGCTCGGTCGGGTTCACTCGCTTGAGCGCCTGTCGCACTCCCCGAGTTTGGAGCGTGACAGTCAATTCCCCGGTCAAACTTCCAAACTTAAATTTCCTATTTTTGCCATTTCAAGCCAAGTTTGACTACAGCCCTCTGATTAAATATCCGGACACACTCCTAAGTCCGAATTCACCATACAGAGCTATTGGAACCATCAAAATTCCATTCCGGGGTCGTTTATATATAATTCATCGTTCCGTCAATTATTTCAAATTTAGCATCAAATATTGGTACTAAGTGTTCGAATTTATTCTGAAACCTCCCCGACATGTCACATAATTATAATTGAACATAGAATATGTTGTAAATGGGGAAATGGGACTGCAATACTCAAAACGACTGGTCGGGTCGTTATAGACACCCCACGCCGCCTAGACACATTCAATGCAATCCGTACAAAATTTCTAGTTTTTGCTCCAACCATTTGATACAGTTGCTCAAACCATTGAACACGGTTGCTCCAACCGTTGAAGAAATGAAGGTTCTGGAATTCGTTATGGTTTAGCGCATCTCATGGTTGACCTCATGGTTGGGAAGTTGAAGGAAAATATTTTGCAGAATAGGGTATTTTTGTGGCCCATTATGCGGCCGCAGAATCACTATGCGGGCCACAAAATGGCCGCATAGTGAGGCAGTCATTTGGCCCATTTTTGGATGTCATTTCATGGCCCATTATGCGACCGCAAAAATATTTCGCTGGTCACACACTGATCGCAGAACCAGCATGGAAAATTTGCGGAGGGAGGTTCTTGTTACACCCAATATTTTCGTACGTAAAAATGCATCGTAAGCAAACTAATGTAGGACAAAAAATGAGATAATATTTAAAAGTATATAAAGTAAGTTAATCATGTTACCTCTGAGGTTACAAATATTGAAGATCATGAACAACAAGTACAAAGAGGGTTGGACAGTTCAGAAGCTAAAGCAATTGAAGAAAACAATGTTTCGTCGAAAGTCGACAAGTTGGGAATGTTATAACATG
>AWOL01S0049996.1:11961-37203 GCA_000715115.1 Nicotiana otophora
CTTCCTTTAGAGGCCCATAGACAGGTGTCAACTCATGTATGGTTTGGAATGCTTGTCGGCTAATTTTTGTTGTATAGTCTTTCACGACAGCATGGTAGCTCGTACCTTATATATAGTTTCTTGACAGTCTTGTCGTCCCATGTTATGTATGTTCATGACATTACCTTTCATTGTTGGATGTTCATGATCCATGTCTACCATTTATATTGATTTTGTTGACCCTTAAAGATAATAAGGAAGGTTAGATAAAATGTACGTTGGTGCTCGGCAAGTATGGCCCGGGTGCTAGTCATGACCCTCCAGTTGGGTCGTGACACTTTCAAACTTGTCTTCTCTAGTCATGAGACTGAAAATTAAGCCAAAGATGTGATTCCAATAAGTTAGGTCGTGTATTAGTGGGTTTGAAATGGAGAAAATATGAAATGCCAAAACTGTACATAGCTGAAGCCCGTTGATCGCACCTGTGGAGGGATCCTCGCAGGTGCGGTTCCGCAGATGCAGATAGCCTCTCGCAGAAGCGACCTTTGATGGAAAACATATACTCCACAGAAGAGGACTTACACGCGCAGATGCAGACATCAAGCATAGAAACACGACAGCAAATGCGTTTCCTCACTTGCAGATGCGATCCAGAGAAGGTTTCTTGAATTCTGGAGATGCGTCCTTCTCCACGTAAATGCGAGGTCGCATAAGCGCACAGTGTTCCGCAGATGCGGAATCACTGAAGGAATTTGCACTTCTTTTACACTTTTTTGCTAAATTCCACTTCAATTGAATTCAACTCTCTTTATGGAATCATTTACTTGAAAATATAGCAATACACACCATAAACAACCTTATATCATAATTAACGAATACAGAAACTAAAGAAAAGAGACTAAAATAAATGGTAAAGTCATAACTCATCAATAGTGCGCTCAGACTGTCCGTGCGTTTGAGGGTAGAATGTTATTCTCGACTCAACCCATGGGCCCAACTCACGCTGTACGACATTCCATAAGCACGATGTAAACTACGTACCCCGGTCAGAGATGATGGATACCGACACGCCATGAAGTCGAACAATCTCGCAAATATAGACATGAGCCAGCTGCCCTAAAGAATAAGTACCACTGTAATGAAATGAGCCAACTTGGCTCGTATCCACAATCACCCATACTGCATCAAGTTTCTTTTCAGTCCGTGGGATCCCAACAACGAAATCCATGGTAACTCGCTCCCATTTCCACTCAGGAATCTCACGCCTCTGAAGTAACCCACCTAGCCGTTGATGCTCAAACTTTACTTGCTGACAATTTAGACATGGAGTTACACACTCCACTATGTCATTCATCATCCTCCTCCACCAATAGTGTTGCCTCAAGTCCTGACACATCTTAGCAGAACCCAGATGAATGGAGCACCTTGAACTGTGGGCCTCCTCCGGAATCAACTCATGAAATCCATCAACATAAGGCACACACAGTCAGCCCAACACCCGTAACACACCGTAATCCCCAATAGTAACCTTCTTGGCATCGCCGTGCTAGACCGTGTCCTTGAGGACACGCAAATGGGGGCCGTCATACAGACGCTCTCTAATGTGATCATATAGAGAAGACCAAGAAACTAAGCAAGAAAGAACATGACTTGTCTTCGAAACATCCAACCTAACAAACTGGTTGGCCAAGGCCTGAACTTCCAATTCTAATAGCCTCTCGATTGACGGTAGATATGCTACACTGCCCAATCTCTACGCCTTTCGACTCAAGGCATCGGACACCACATTGGCCTTCCTAGGATGATCTAGAATGGTGATATCATAGTCCTTAGGCTACTCTAACCACCTCTGTTGCTGCGAGTTAAGATCCTTCTATTTCATCTGTCCAAACGCATATACAATCACCCTATAGTCTTGAAGCAACATCGCGACGAGGCTAACACATGACGCATCACAATACAGAGTGTAAGACCCTGAACCCGTAGGCAATAGATACATGTTCTTTACTCTAATCTTGTTCAATAACCGATAATAAATACACATGCATAGAACCATCCTTCTTCTTCACAAACAAGACCCGAGCACCCCAAGGTGACACACTAGGCCGAATGAAACTCTTATTAAGGAACTCTCACAACTACCCTTTTAACTCCTTCACCTCTGCTGAGGCCATACGATATGATGGAATAGATATCGGCTTAGTGTCCAACAAGTCCATGACAAAATCGATATCCCTATCGGGCGGCATGCCCGGAAGATCTAACGGAACTACATCTGGATAGTCTCTCACTACCGGAACCGACTCAACGGTAGGAGTATCGACACTGACATCTCTCACTAAGGCTTGATATGCATCACACCCCTTCCCAACAATCCGATGTGCCTTAAGGAAAGACACCACCCTTTTAGGCACATAATCTAAAGTACCCCTAAACTCCAACCACAATAAACATGGCATAATCAATTTCACCGTCTTGGTGTGAGAATCAAAAATAGCATGATAGGGTGACAACCAATAAATACCCAAAATAACATCAAAGTCTACCATACTGAGCAGCAATAGATAAACTCTGGTCTCAAACCTGCCAATAACAACTAAAATGACAGATACACATAGTCAACAATAGTGGAATCTCCCATAGTCGTGGACACATAGGTAGAAGAACTCAAAGAATCACTGGATACATATGAATAAGTGGANGCATATAGTCAACAATAGTGGAATCTCCCACAGGCGTGGACACACAGATAGAAGAACTCAAAGAATCACTGGATATACACAAATATAGAGTAATGTAAGATGATACATATGAATAAGTGGAGCCTGGATCAAATAAGACTGATGCATCTCTATAAAAAAACAGAATAATACCTTTGATAACTGAGTCTGATGCAACCGCCTACGTCCTACTCGGTAGAGCATAACATATGTCTTGGCCTTCCTCTCTAGGGCGACCCCAACACACCCGACCTCCACCCCTAGCTGGCTGAGCAGGTGGAGTGGCAACTGGTGCGGTAACCACGGGGACCCTAGGGAATAAGTGGAGCTTGAGTAGTATGTGGAGGTGCACCCATATTGATTCTGGGCAGTCCCTTACCAAATGACAAGTATTACCACACTCAAAACAAGCTATCGGAGGACATGGCTGCTCAATGCACCCCGTGCTAGAGGTGCACTAGATAGTGGCGGTGCATAATGGGAAACTTGAGACCTGGGAGTAGCCGGAATACCACTGGAAGATAGAAGTGCTGAATGAACTAGATGTCTCACATAGCCTTTACCATGACGTGCTACAAGTGGGGCACGGGTACGGGCACCCCTATATCAACCAGAATCTCGAGGCCTCTTGGCCTCCCTGTCCTTTTTCTCTCGGCCGCGCAAATCCTCCAATCCTCGTGTAATCTCTATCACTTGATGGTATGGAGTATCAGTCTCCAACTTTTGAGCCATGCTGAATCTAATACCATAGTTGAGCCCCTTGATAAATCGACGGACTCGATCTCTAATTATGGAAACCAAGGCAGGTGCATACCTGGACAACTCATTGAACCTGAGAGCATACTGTGATACAGTCATAGCACCATGACGCAACTACTCAAACTCCGTGTGCCATGCATCCCAAAGGTTGTGGGGAACATACTCTCACAAGAACATATCTGAAAACGGAGCCCATGTTACGGAGCATTCGGTGTCACTTCTCCAGAAAGCCATGTGCGTCGTCTGTAACTAGGCCACTGGAAGTAGGAGGATGGTACTTCTTGTACCATTTGAGCCTGAGCTGCTCCTCCTCATATTTTGTTTCCCTAACCTCGGGCTGAACTGGGACAACCGGCTGCACTGGCATAACCTCTAGTACCTGCTCTATATGGAATCCCTACTTTGGGGTATGGGCGGCGGGAGTCTGTGCTCCTCCCCCAGCCTGATATGTTGCCGGTGCAAGTGGAATCAACCCTGCCTGAGCTAGAGTACCAAATATGCTCAAGACCTGGGCGAGCGTCTCCTAAAGTGCAAGGGTATCAACAGGCGCCGCAAGTGCCTACCTCCCAACTGGATCTACTAGTTGCTCCTCTGTTGCAGCTCGGGTAGGTGCTCTAGCTGCACTACATGCCCCTCCTCAGCCTTTCCCCGGCCCAGCCTCTCGCAACTCTAGCAGGGGCGGGTATTTGATTATCAAATCCAGCGGTGCGTGTCCTCACATCTGTGAGAGAATAGAAAGACATAGATAAAGAAATCTGAAGTCAACAAATTCGCACGATAAGGGATGAAAGAAGTGAAATTTCCTAACAGTTCCATAGCCTCTCGAAGATAAGTACAATAGTCTCCGTACGGATCCGTAAGACTCTACTAAACCTGCTTGTGACTTGTAACACCTATGAACCTAGGGCTCTGATACCAACTTGTCACTGACCCAATTTCCCTCCGTAGGATGTCATGATTTCACCTAGTCTGTAAGCGTAGGTAAGCCTAACATTCATGCAGAAGTTAACTGAGAAACATGATAAAAACATTCAAATAACTCAACAACTAGCGTAAAAGTACTCCACAACTCAACAGAAAAGTACTCCCAAAATTCGGTGATACCAAGTCACAAGATCTACAAGAGTATACTGAACATCCCTATATAGCAGTATCTATAAAAAGTGAAAATGAAATAAAACTAGATAGAGGGTGACTCCGAGCCACGCGGATGCCACCAGATATATACCTTGAAGTCTCCAAAATCTGAACTTTACTCACTGGTGCCTAGGTTGGTAAGAGGTACCTGGATCTGCACAAAACGATGTGCAGAAGTGTAGCATGAGTACACCAAAACGGTACCCAATAACTGCCAAGCCTAACCTCGGTAGATTAGTGACGAGATCGGGTCAAGACCTTACTGGAATAAATAAGAAAACTTAACAGATATATAACAGTGTGACAATTATAAACAATGGAAATGAAACAATGAATAAAATATACCAAGAATAGCTACACTAAACTAAGGCAATTAAGGCAACACGAAAGAAAACAAGGAATAAAACGCCAAGGACACAAAGCAACCAAAACACAAGTGATGTAATAGAAAGGTATAACAAGAATAACTACCAAGGTACCGCCTCATAGTCTCATATCACAAATAAATCATAATCTTTCCTTAAATCACCGCGGGAGTATTGCATTTAGTTTTGAAAGTTATTTTTCCCGAAATAGCTTCCAGCGTTTTAGCCTACCACGTGGCTTCAAGTAGTTCCCCTTCTAGCAACACGCGTATCAAGCACACCTTATCTCACCGCATGCGTTTCGACCCTAATCCTAATACCACCGCATGCGTATCAATATCATAACATATCACAAATTGCACCTCAAGGGCCCAATATCACAAATTGCCAAAGAAGTCAACAATAATAGTGTTTCCACAATAAATAGCCCATGGCTAAACCACTATATCCACAGGAGTCTCAACAATAGCGACTGAAAGTGAATAACTCCACAAGAATGGTATTTCAACAATTTACAACGTGACCTAAATGTGAACTATGACCTTTATAACTCAATACCAAATTCAACAATAAGATATTCCAAGAAATAACAACTTCAACTAAGGGACTCATCGGTTAAATAATAAACAAGGAATAGAGAGGACAATAACTTCAGCTAAACATGTGACGATAATTAGCAAGTGTTAAGACATGTATTAATAATAACAAGTAAAGCATGTGAAGATAGACTAAAGATGATAAATATAACATATTATGGAAACTCAATTAAAGGCATGAAAGGAAACTACATAGCTAAAACTGGTCAATTACCTCATTTAGCCCGTGTACACACTCGTCACCTTGCGTACACAGCTTCCACACATCAAAATAAACCCAAAACAACTCCAATCCTATGGGGTAATTCCCCCGCACAAAGTTAGCAATACACTTACCTCACAACATGCTAACTCAACCCACTAGTAAGCCTTCCCCATGATTATCCAACTTTGAACGGCTCGAATCTAGCCAAAACAACTTCATATCATAAATACAAACTATAGGAAGCTATTCCGAACAATAAAGTTGCAATCTTTAAAAAGAAACAAAAAGTCAACTCAAAAAGTTAACCCGGCACTCGCCTCTCGGAACTCAACCAAACTTACAAAATCCGAACACCCATTCCACAACAAGTCCATCCATACAAGAATTACTCAAATCTGACTTCAAATTGCTTTTCATATCCCAAAATTTAAGTTTAAGAAGTTTCACAAATTTTCCCAAAATTTTACAAGTTAAATCACTAATTAGATGACAAAAATAACAATGGATTCATGTAATATAACCAAATCCGGGTTAGAATCACTTACCCCGATGATTTCCTAGAAAATATGACAAAACATCACCATAAACTAAGCTCTCTAGGTCCAAAAGATGAAAATGTGATAAAACCCTCGAACACCCCCTTTTTTGCCCAGCGATTTTTGCTTTTACGGGAACACTGTCGCACTTGCGGAAAAATCCTTCGCACATGCGATTCCAACTAGTGCCATGAAATTCCACTTCTGCGGACAAAATGCTCGCACCTGTGAGCCCGCTTGTGTGGAGCCTCGACCGCACCCGCGGTCCTTCACAAGCTCCTTACAGTTCTGCTTCTGCGAAATAACACTCATGCCTGTAGATGCGCATCTGCACCCAGGTGTCCGCACCAGGTGTTCTGCTTCTCTGTTTCTGGGATACACCTTCACACACTTGTGTGTCCGTACCCGCGGCCAAAGCCTCCGCCGGTGCGATGACACAAGAAAAATAGACCTCATCAATTCAACCAAGTCCAAAATTATTCCGAATTCAATTCGAATTACACCCGAGGCCCTCAAGACCCCTTCTTAATATATCAGAGTGTTCCAAAACACATAACGGACCTACCTGTCAAGCCCCAAAATTGGGGAGCATCACCGGCGCTCAACCGACTGAACCGGGCCGAGCAAACCTGTTAGATTTCCTTCTACCCAAACTCATCCATAAATGGAGATAATACATATTTTCATTAATTAGCCAATAAGGTGATCATATCTACAATATCAATTCATTACCAACAGTTTCGTCATTTTAAAGTCTCAAATTTAACACACATTTTCATAGTTTGAAATAATACCACAACATAACATTGTTTGACCTTCCCATCACCAATATGCAACTCACACTATGTCTACAGAGCCTCTATATATAAAGCAGAGTACTATGATAATGCCGGAAACAAGTCCCCGGCTATAGATCAAACACATTACACAAGGAACAAAAGATACATGACCCCGAAATGAAGTGGGGCTCACCAAGTTAGCTGAGAAGAGGGTGTACCACTGTCACTAATCAATGTCTCCTGTTGTGGAACCACCTGCATCCATTAAAGATGTAGCTCCCCCCGCAAAAGGGACATTAGTATCGTCGAATAGCACTAGTATGCATTACTAAGAACCTTCTCAAAAGAATGAATAATATTACGAGGAGGAACAATCATAAAATCAATGGAAGCCTCGAACAATAACATCAAGTTAGAACCACATAAATTTTCAAGTAAATTTCCATATTTTTAAGTTGGAGATCCTTAGTACCGATGTATCATCGTTCACTATACCATTATTCACAATACCAATACCATCGTAATTTTAGCACGGATTTCGATAATGACCCAATCGGTTAGTCCATCTCATTAGAGATATCAACCACAATCACTCTCAATACCAATACCACCGTACGTCTAGCACGGAGTCGGATCACGACCCGATTGGTCAGGCCATCTCATTAGAGACATAAACCACAATCACAATTTCATTTACAATTTCCTATACAATCACCATCATGTGTGCGGTATGGCATCCGATCATGACCCGATCGGCTAGGCCGTCTCATTCGAGACATCAACCTTTTTATATCAGTCATTTCATTTCATACTTATTTCACATCTTTTCATTTCATTGGTACTAGTGGCAACAATTATAAAATCATTCTTGTTTTGATGCGTTGGAAACTAGACTCAAATAGCTTTAATTTGATAGGTAGATCACCTCCTAAGTCTTTATAGTCTGGTAGCAGCATGCATTTGAAGTAGGATGTTGTGCGAATTAAGACATCCTTTCCACTTAATGTATCCAACTTGTTCTACACAAATTCTTGTCATTCCCAAAACTCCTTAGTATGTTCCAACACACCTTAAACACATATTTTCATTTCAAAATGATGCGGTTCTATCCCATGGGTCTCCTTTAATACTCGAACACATTATTCCCAAACACTGTTGGCGCACCTTAAAATCTTAAATCATTAGGAAATTTTCACGGGGCCTTACATTCTCCCCCGCTTAGGACCATTCGTCCACGAATGAAGGTTAGAGTCTGCCATAGACACATAATGTGACTTAAAACTTTATCTACACACCAAAAGCTCCAAAGTTATGCTTACTCCACTAATTTCCAGAAATTTTGACAGAGTCTCCCCAGTAACTGGGCCTATCCACCTGTCAGAGAATCCCATAAACCATTCCTAACAACATATACATAATCCGATGACACAATATAACATAAACACAACACCAATCGTGGCCTCATAAGCAGTATATTACCAGAAAGGAACACCCTTGGCATAAGCTGTACAAATGATATGTAATTCATAGTGAACAATTTCATATAACGATTACATATCTATTCAAACAAATAAGGATACTTCTTCTTCATTTCTTCCTCGGCCTCCCAGGTGGCCTCTTCAAATTGCTGGTTTCGCCATAACACTTTCACGGAGGCAATTTCTTTATTTTTCAACTTTTGGACTTGCTGATCAATAATAGAAAATGGAATCTCTGCATAAGTCAATTCCTCATTAACCTCAATAGTCTCAACCGGAACAATGAGTGTCAGGTCTCCAACTACTTTCTTCAACATAGACACATGAAATACCGGGTGCACTAATGACATCTCAGGTGGTCACTTAAGCTCGAACGCCACCTCACCAATCCTCTGGATGATTCTGTACGGTTTGACATACTCGGGCTCAATTTCCCTTTCTTACCAAATCACATTAAACCTTTCATGGGGGAAACTTTCAAGAATACCCAATCTTCTTCTTCGAACTCCAAATCCCTAAGACGAGCATCCGACTCAGAGCAGTATTCAACCGCTCCTTAATGATCTTAAGTTTTTCCATGGCCTGATGCATGAGGTCTGGCCCTATCAACTCTGCTTCTCCAATCTCGAACCACCCAATGGGAGATCCATATCTCCTTCCATATAAAGCCTTGTACGGTGCCATCTGTATGCATGAATGATAACTATTGTTGTAGGGAAATTCTATGAGTGGCAAATGATCATCCTAAGGCGTTTGAATAGTCTGCTCTGCCTGCCCGTCTGTCTGCGGGTGAAAGGCTATTCTAAGATTCACCTGAGTACCCAGACCTTGCTGAAATTTCTTCCAAAAGTTAGCCGTGAACAGTGCCCCCCGATCAGAAATGATAGAAATTGGAGTGCCATGCAACCTGACTATTTCTTTGATATATAACTAAGCATATTTTTCCACCATATCGGCAGTCTTAACCGGTAAGAAGTATGCTGATTTCATGAGTCAATCCACAATCACCCAAATCGAGTCAAACTTATGAGGAGTACAAGGTAATCCTACTACAAAGTCCATATTAATCATTTCCCACTTCCACATTGGAATTTCTATGTTCTGCATCAACCCACCGGGCCTTTGGTGTTCGACCATCACTTGCTGACAATTTGGACACTTCGTCACAAAGTCTGCTACGTTCCTCTTCATATCATTCCACCAATAGACTTCCTTAAGATCATGATAAATATTTGTAGAACCGGGGTGCACGAAATACCTAGAAGTGTGAGATTCAGTCATAATTCTTTCTCGAAGAGCATCCACGTTTGGTACACATAGTCATACTTGGTACCTTAGTGTACCATCATCCATGCCAAGAGAAAATACCATGGTCTTATGTTTATGAATTCCCTCTTTCAGTTGTGCTAATGATTGATCGTTGTATTGCTTCTCCTTGCCTTCAACTTTATGTGATGATTCAACCCTATTTTGCACAATCACCCCTCCTTCATTAGAGTCCACAAGACGAACTCCCAAACTAGCCAATCGGTGAACTTCCTTAGTCAATGGCCTTTGATATGCCTTCAAGTGTGCTAAACTACCCATAGATTTCTGGCAAAGAGCATCCTCCATAACGTTAGCCTTCCCTGGATGATATAAAATATCAATGTCGTAATCCTTGAGTAATTCAAGCCATCTTCTTTGCCTCAGATTCAGCTCCTTCTATTTCAAAATATATTGAAGGCACTTATGGTCCGTGAATATATCCACATGGACCCCATATAAATACCGACGCTAAACATTCAATGCAAATACCACCGCTGCGAGTTCTAAGTCATGTGATAGTTCTTTTCATGATTTTTTAGTTGCCTAGAATTATAATCTATCACCTTCCTATGTTGCATTAATACACACCCAAGCCCGATCCTTGAAGAATCACAATATACCTCAAATCCATCTATACCCTCTGGTAGGGTCAATACCGGTGTCGTAGTCAATCTTGCTTTCAACTCCTGGAAACTCTTTTCACAAGTATCTGACCATTAGAACTTAATTTCCCTTTGCGTCAATTTAGTCAATGGAGAGGCAAGAGTAGAAAACCCCTCCGCAAACTTTCTTTAATATCCTCTTAAGCCTAAGAAACTATGAATGTCAGTTGAAGTTGTAGGCCTCGACCAATTCTTCACAGCTGCAATTTTCTAAGGATCAACCTTAATTCCTACACTAGAGACGACATGACCCAATAATGTGACAGATTCAAGCCAAAATTCACACTTTGAAAACTTTGCATATAACTTGTGCTGGTGCAGGGTTTGCAGAACTACCCTGAGATAATCAGCATGGTCCTCTCGACTTTGTGAATATACAAGAATATCATCATCGAACACTATCACAAAGTAATCGAGGAACGACTTGATAACTCGGTTCTAAGATACATGAAGGTTTCCGAGGCATTTGTTAGCCCAAAAGACATCACCAAAAATTCAAAATGCCCATATCGGGTTCTAAAAGATATTTTCAAAACATCCTGCTCTCTAATTTTCAATTGGTGATACCCGGATCGTAAATCAATTTTGGAGAAGTACCTGGCACCTTGCAATTGATAAAACAAGTCATCTATCCTTGGTAGTGGGTATTTATTTTTGATTGTGACCTTGTTGATCTATCGATAGTCAATACACCTTGAGCCCCAAGGTGACACACTCGACCGGATGAAACCTTCCTCTAACAAATCTCTCATTTGTTCCTTTACCTCCTTCAATTCTACTGGTGCCATTTTGTAGGGCGGAATAGATATAGGTTGTGTTTATGGCATCACATAAATCCAAAATTCAATCCCCCTATCTGGTGGGATCCCAGGGAGCTCATCCAAAAAGACTCAAGTGTAGGTGTCTCAGCATCGGTGTCGGTAACTCAGACCAAATTGTAAATACATCCCTTGTTGATCATCTTCGCGGCCTTAAGGTAAGAAATAAATCAACCCTTCGGTACCACATCATCCCCTTTGCACTCAATGACTAGCTCATTTGGAAATTTGAACCTAACAGTCCTGGTTCGGCAATCAAGCTTGGTAAAACATGAATAAAGCCAGTCCATTCCCATTATTACATCAAAATCGACCATCCTCAATTCAATTAGATCGGACATGGTGTCCCGACCACACAACGTGATAACACAATCCCTATAAACCCGCGCGGCCAAAATAGAATCACTAACTGGAGTATATACAAAGAACGGCTCATGAAGATGTTCCGGTTCTATCCCAAATTCCATAGCAACATAAGGAGTAACAAATGGTAAAGTGGAACCAGGATCAATATGAGCATACACATCATGAGATTGGACAGTTAATATACCTGTAACAACATCTGGAGAAGTCTCCGAATTTTGACAAACCCTCATACCATAGAAACGGTCAGATGCTCTCGAACTCTGTGCTCCGCCCCTAGCTGCACTACGCCCTTCGGGTGTTGGAGTTCCTCAAGCTGGAGGAGGTCCTGTGGATGTAATAGCTGCAGAATTGGCTGGTTGTGCTGGGCCCTTGCCCGCACCCTGGCGGGACGAATGATAATCTGTCTGAATGTGACCCCTCAATCTGCATCCGTAGCATATGGGTAAGTCCATGTAGCATATTCCTAGGTGCATCTTTACACACCTAGGGCATGGGGGCCTCCGCTGCTGCTGGAATCTACCACCATGACTACCCTGCTGATAGGAGCCTTTGTTGCCCTGATTAGGCATAAATCGACTCCACTACTGCTGCTGACTGGGCCCTTCTGGTGGTGCACTAGCCAAGGACTGAGATGGCCCTGACGACCCTCCCTTGAATGTTGGCCTACCACCACTAGAAAAACCACCAAAGTTTCCCGTAGATCGAGCTTTATTGCTACCCTCTCGCTCCATTATGTTCTTCAATTTGTGGATTTATGTGGCTTGAGCGAATGCCACCATCTTACCATAGTTCATATCAGAATTAAAGGCAGCTGTGCGGCCTCATTAATTAGCAAGGGACTAAGGCCCTACACAAACCGATGCACTCTAGCCTCCATAGTGGGCAACGTTTAAATAGCATACTTGGATAGGTACGCGAATCTCATATGGTAATCCCACACACTCAATCTACCTTGCCTCAGGTTCTCAAACTCAGCAGCACGGGCCGCCTTAGTCTCGGCAGGCAAGAAATGATCAATGAAGGCATTGGCAAACTCACTCCACTTCGCCGAAGGGCTCCCTTCTTCACGGGACTCCTCTCATAGTTCAAAACAAGAGTATGCCACCTCTTTCAAGCGGTAGGAAGCCAATTCCACTGCCTCTGTCTCAGTAGCACGCATAACTCAGAGAGTTTTGTGCATCTCATCAATGAAGTCTTGGGGGTCCTCCTCTGGGTTAGTACCCGTGAACACTGGAGGATCCAACTAGAGAAACATGTTCACCTTGGAACTAGCAGAATCCCCTAGTTGACTGGATGAAGTGGGTGCAACATTTGATCTCTGGGCCTGGGAAGCCACTATCTGAGCCAACATCTGTATGGCTCCCCTAAGATCAACATTAGAAACACCAGAATTAGAAGCTGGAACTGGAGGTGGAACTGGTATATCTGTTGGAGGGACCGTTGCACCCTCAGTAGTTGTAGGGACAGGTGTGGTCTGATAAGTTGTAGTAGAGTCAGGCAGCGTAGTAACTAGAGGAATATTCTGACTCCTTGGGTGCTCGCCTGTATCATTAAATATAGAATCAATTGCCTCTCCTGGGGTGGCATTGGCTATTTGGCTAGTTCTTGCCTTCTTCTAAGGTTCCACATACTGAAAGTTAAAGCAAAACACGCGTTAATGAATGAACAATCTTACAATCAGCTTTATCGCATGATCGAGAACATGAAAGAAGGGTATTATTCCTAAATGCCCATGTAGCATCCTAATTATAGATGTGGTCGACAACACACTGATAAAAAAGACTCTACTTCACGGATCCGATACATCCTAGGACACTTTAAAAACTTAGGCTCTGATACCAAGTTTGTCATGCCCCAAAATCGGGGAGCGCGACCGACGTTCAACCGAGTGAACCCGGCCAAGCAAGCTAGTTAGATTTTTGTCTACCCAAACTCATACCTAAATGGAGATAATACATATTTTCATTAATTAGCCAATAAGGTGATCATGTCTACAATACCAATTCATTACCAATAGTTTTATAATTTTAAAGTCTCAACTTTCACACACATTTTTCATAGTCTGAAATGGAATAATTAATACAACCACAACATAACATTGATTGACCTTCCCAGCACCAATATACAACCCACACTATATCTACTGAACCTCTATACATAAAGAAGAGTACTATGATAATGCCGGCAAAAAGGCTTCGGCTATACGTCAAACATAATACACAAGGAACAAAAGATACATGACCTTGAAATGAAGTGGGGCTCACCAAGTCAGCTGGGAAAAGGGTGTATGTAAGGCGTCGTTAATGGTTTCCTAATAACCTGGATTCTATGATGCCTAAGTAGGCGTAGAGGTTTATAATAGTAGAAATTCTTCGCGGTGAGCTTGCAAGCCGCGGTTTGAACTTTTTAGATTGAACAGTGCGCTGGGGAGTTGAAGGAAAATGTTGGACAGAAGTAGGCATTTCTGCGGCCCATTTTGCGGCCGCAGAACCACTCTGTGGACCGCATACTGTCATAGAATGGAAGTGTTGTTTGGGGCATTTTTGATGTCAATTTTGCGGCCATTATGCGACCGCATAACCGTTTTGCGGGCCTTACTTTAGTCGCATAATCAGCCTTAGATTTTTTTGGTGGGAGGTTCTGCGGTGCACTATGCTTCCGCAGAACCATTCTACGGTGCATTATGCGACCGAATAATAGGTCTGCGGACCACATAGTGACCGCAGACCTGGTGAGTTCTTCTCCAGGTTTGGCACCCCAATTTCGCGGTCATTTCGCCGACCGCATAACCACTATATGGTGTATATGCGACCGCAGAACCTATTCTAAAGCTTCATGTTTTGGGTTTTTAAACTCGGCCCAATTCCGTTAAAACACATCCCATAGACCTTTTTTGAGCAAAAATCTGATATATTTAGAGTGAGAAAGAGAGTCCTAGAGGGAGAAAGTGATCTTCATAAAAAATTTCTCTTTAATTCTTGCTTAAACCTTTGAAGATTATCAGGAGAAGCATCCTAGGTCTTCATCCTAAGAGTTAAGATTCTATCACCAAGCTCTTAGTTTCGAAATGTAACTAGAATGGGCAATTAGTAAGGTAGTTCATGGGGATGGGAGTGCTTACCTAGCATGCATGTATTCTTGAAGTATGTGGGAAAGTTATGAGCTCAACATGGTAAAGCATGGGTTGGGGAAAGATGTAATCCTTCATAAAGGGTTCTTAAAACATTGATACACGCAAAATGTTTGATAAAATGCTCAAGATTAGCTAGAATTATGATAATTTTCCAATATTTTGCTTCTATTTTACTATATTGCTAAAATAGATTGAAGTTGTTATTAATCCAGAACATGTTAGAGTTTTAAGAATCTCAATTGAGGTATGTTGACTAAACCCCCTTCTTCTTAGAATCAAATCCCACGGTGTTCATGAAATTGGTGTAAGTCCCAAATTGATCATTATAGAATTGGCTATTCCTAATGTATTTGTGTTGAAGGCTGTATGTTCAATATTTATTCTAAATGCTTCATCATGTTATCTTTCCATTTGAAGATGTGTTCAAAATCAGGAATTTGTCTTAGAAATGTTAAGATTTCATTTCAAGATCAAATAAAGGTTGTTATGCCAAATTGTATGAAAAGCCTCTATGTGCCTAAGATTCCCAAATTGCTCATATATGAATTTAATGTATTGAATGGGAAAACTTATCGGTGTTGATAATGATAAATATGTTTGAATATGCAAAGGAGAACTAGAATTATGAAATACGGCCAAGTGCCAACAATGACTTTATAATTGTGGTCACTAGTGCCAATGAATTAAAATGATGTTAAAGAAGTATGAAGTGAGATTATTGATTGAAAAGGTAATGTCTCGGGTGAGACGGCCTAGCCGATCGGGCCATGATCGGATGCCAAGCCGCACACATGGTGGTAACTGTGCCAGAAATTATGATGAAATTACGGTTATGGTTTATGTCTGAAAAGATACAACCTAGCCGATCGGGTCGTGATCGGACATCGTGTAAGAATATGGTGGCATTGTGAATTGTGGAATATCGGCACTAAAGATCACCCAACCTAATAACATGGAAATTCACTTGAAATCTTATATGATCCTTAACTTGATGTTTTAATATTATTTGAAGACCTTACTGTATTATTATTCATTCTATTGAGATGGTATTTAGCTATACATACTAGTACTATTCCACTGTACTAATGTCCCTTTTGTCGGGGGCGCTGTATCTTTAAGTGGATGCAGGTTGTTCCCTAGCAGATAGTGTTGATCTCAGATAGTTCTACATCCTCTTCTCAGCAGACTCGGTGAGCCCCATTTCATTCCGGGGTCATGCATTGTACCTTTTGTTTATATTGTTGTCACTTTTTGAGGTATAGCCGAGGCCTTCTTGGCGGCACCATCTTTACTCTCGTTTGTATCTTTAAAGGCTCCGTAGACACTATGTGGGTTGTATATGGGTGTTGGGAATCTTAAACCAGCTATGTTGTGTTTGATCACTTGTTCCACTCGAACTATAAGAATAATGTATTTTGAGACTTAGAGGCGCAATGGCTATTGAAACGATTTAGTATTGTATGTATGAACTCCCTACTGTATAATTTATAAAATCATGTCTTTTCCTGATCATGGATGAGTTGGGTAAAAAGTATCTAACAGGCTTGCTCGACCGGGTTCACCTGGTTGAGCGCTGGTCGCGCCTTCTGAGGATGGGGTGTGATAGTGTACCGTTGTCACTGATCAATGTCTCCTGCTCTGGAACCACCTGCATCCATTAAAGATGCAGTTCCCCCGGCAAAAGGGATGTTAGTACAGTCGAATAGCACTAGTATGTATACCTAAACACCTTCTCAATAGAATGAATAATATTATGAGGAGGAACAATCATAAAATCAATGGAAGCCTCGAACAATACCAAAACATCAAGTTAGAACAACATAAATTTGCAAGTAAATTTCCATATTTTTAAGTTGGAGATCCTTAGTACCGATGTATCATCGTTCACAATACCATTATTCACTATACCGATACCACCGTACTTTTAACACTTAATCGGATCACGACCCGATCGGCTAGGCCATCTCATTAGAGACATCAACCACAATCACTCTCAATACAATTACCACCGTGACTTTAGCACAGAGTCGTATCTTGACCCGATCGGCTAGGCCATCTCATTAGAGACATCAACCACAATCACAATTTCCAATACAATCACCACTATGTGTGCAGTATGGCGCTCGATCACGACCTGATCGGCTAGGCCACCTCATTCGAGACGTCAACCTTTTTATATCAGTCATTTCATTTCATACTTCTTTCACATCTTTTCATTGCATTGGCACTAGTGGACACAATTATAAAATCATGCTTGGCACTTGGCAGTATTTCATAATTCAAATTCTTTTTCCACTTTCAAATGTCATCATCGTCATCAACAACAACAAGTCTTTTCAATTAAGACTTTAAATACTCATGGGAGCAACTAAGAATCTTAGGCACATAGAGACTTTTCACACAATTTGGCATAACAACCTTCATTCAAACTTGACTTGAAGTCTTAAAATTTTCAACACACATCCCAAACTTTGAACACATTCTCAAATGATAAGATAACATGATAAAAGCATTTGTAATTCATATTGAACATATATCTTTCAACACAAGCATATTCGGAATGGCCAATTTTATAATGATCAAATCAGGACTTACACAAATTACACGAACACAATGGGATTCAATTCTAAGAGAAGAGTTTAGCCAACATACCTCAATTGAGCTTCCTTAAACTCTAAAATATTCCGGATTTTTTAGCAACTTCGATCTATTTTCAAAATGTAACAAATTGAATCATGATTAGGAAGATGATCATGGTTCTAGCTCATTTGAGCATTTTATCAAACACTAGGTGTGCATTAAGGTTTCAAGGTCCTTTTATGGAGGATTCCATCATCCCACAACCCATTCCTTACCATGTTTAGGTCACAATCTTCCTACACCCTTTGATAACACATGCATGCAAAATAAACAAGTCCCATACACAAGAATTGTCTTGCTAATTACCCAGTTTTAGATAAATTTCCAAATTTAGAGCTAGGATGTAGAATCTTACCTCTAGGATGAAAATCTAGTGAGTGTTCCTTGTTAATCTTCAAAGATTTGAACAAGAATTGAAGGACAATTTGTTGAAGATCGCTCTCCCACTCTAGGGCACTCTCTCACTCTCAAAATATCAGGTTTTAGCTCAAAAATGACTTAACCCCTCTCTCTACCCGGCCTTGGGGTTAGTTAATGGGGCTCATACGTGCGCGGTCGTGCACCTAGGCAAGTGTCCGCATATCTTGCCGCACACATAAGGCAGAAACTCCCAAATATGTGCGGTCGCACATCTGGCCACGCATGTGATATAGGTCCAGTACAATGGCCATAACGTTCTGTATACATACCCAAATGACAAACGGTTTGATGTGTTGGAACCTAGACTCGAAGTGATTTAATTTGATAGGTAGATAACCTCCTAATCCAGTATAGTTTTGTAGCAGCATGCGTTTGAAGTAGGATGTTGTGTGAATTGAGACATCCTTTCCACGTAATGTATCTAAGTGTTCCACATAAATTCTTGCCATTCACAAAACTCCTTAGTATGTTCCAACACACCTTAAACACATATTTTTATTTCAAAATGATGTGGTTCTATCCCATGGGTCTCATTTGATACTCGAACACGTTATTCCAAAATACTGTTGGCGCACCTTAAAATCTTAAATAATTAGGAAATTTTAACGGGGCGTTACACTACCAGAGGCCAAAAATCACATCAAACAACATCAATTCTACGAATCGTAGCCTAATTCAAGCCTATTGAAACTATGAACATCCTACTTCCAAAACTAATGCTGCTTCATACCAAAACAACTCCGATTGACCTCAAATTCTGTGCACAATTCATAAATGACATGACGAACCTATTCTAATTTCCACGATAGGAATTCGACCCCAAAATCTTAAAAGTCAACTCCCGGTCAAACTTCTCAATATTTCAAACCTTCAACTTTATAACTTTTGCCAATCTAAGCTAAAATGACATACAGACCTCCAAAGCGCTATCCGGACATACTACTAAGTTCAAAATAACCATTTAGAGCTATTGGAACAATCAGAACTACATTCCAAAGTCGTCTAAACAAAATTAAAACTACGGTCAACTCATTCAACTTAAACTTCCAACTTTGGGACTAAGTGTCCCATTTCACTCTGAAACTCACCCGAACATAAACCAAAAATCCCCACAAAGTCACATAACCATAATACAACACAAAGGAGAAANTCACATCAAACAACATCAATTCTACGAATCGTAGCCTAATTCAAGCATATTGAAACTATGAACATCCTACTTCCAAAACTAATGTTACTTCATACCAAAATAACTCCGATTGACCTCAAATATTGTGCACAATTCATAAATGACATGGAGGACCTATTCCAATTTCCATAATAGGAATCCGACCCCAAAATCTAAAAAGTCAACTCCCGGTCAAACTTCTCAATATTTCAAACCTTCAACTGTATAACTTTTGCCAATCTAAGCTAAAACGACATACAGACCTCCAAAGCACTATCCGGACATACTACTAAGTTCAAAATCACCATTTAGAGCTATTGAAAAAATCAGAACTACATTCTAGAGTCGTCTAAAAAAAATTAAAACTACGGTCAACTTATTCAACTTAAACTTCCAACTTTAGGACTAAGTGTCCCATTTCACTCTGAAACTCACCCGAACATAAACCAAAAATCCCCACAAAGTCACATAACCATAATACAACACAAAGAAGAAATTAAATAGGTGATCGGAACAAAAATACATAAAATGATAGGGCGGGTCGTTACAGCGATCACGAGGAGTAAGTCGCAAGCACATAGAGTGTTCTAGATGGCTGGCGAAATGTACTTCGAGTTCATGAAGTGGTGACATAATTGCAAAGAATTGTATGGGAGTGGTCATCGTGATCATGAGTGGATAGTCGCTTTTGCCTAGAAGGGTAAGTTCATCTTAGGTGTCTGGTAGTAAGCCTTCGCGATCGCAATATTTTTTTCATGTTCGTGTAGCTCAAGAGTGTGTTGTGCTTTGGGTTTTCAACCATAGGCTTGCATTCGCGTAGAGTCTTTTGGAGGACCGGGAAGTCTGCTATTCGCGATCGCAAGGATATGTTCGCGATCACGAAGGGTATGCCTGGGCAGACTATTTAACATCTCTATTTCAAGGGTTTGGTCACTATACCACATTTTGAGTTAGAGAGCTCGATTGTGGGCAATTTGGGAGTGGATTTTATCATGCTTTTGGTTAGGGTAAGTACTTTTTACTCGAATTTGTTTATATTCCATGGTTCTATAATTGTTTGTAGCATTTAATTAGTTAATTAAAGTGAAGAAATTGGGGATTTTGGTAAAATATTTCCTAAAGTTAAAATTTAGGATTTGAAGGTCATTTCACATCGGAATTGGATGAAATTGATATGGTTAAACTTGCAAGTAAATGGGTGTTCAGAGTTTGTGAGTTTGATTGGATTTCAAGGTGCGGTCTCGGGGTTGACATTTCGGGTTGACTTTTTGATTTTTATAAAGATCGAAGCTTTATTGTTTGAAATTATTTTCTACAACATTATTTGTTGATATTAAGTTGTTTGTGACTCGATTCGAATTATTCGGAGGTCGATTCGCGTGGGAAGGGATTTTTGGAGTATTGACTCAGATGTTTTGAGGTAAGTAACATATCTAATCTTGGATTTGAGTGTAATTAACCCTGGGAACTATGTTACATGAGACATATTGAGGTGACACACATTCTAGGTGATGAGAATGGGTGTGTGCACCGAAGTGTTCATGATTAGGGGTGGTTTTAGACTATAATTAGATTTGGCTATCTATCGTGCCTTGTTATATCGGTGTCATCTCGACTTGTAAGGTTATTTGAGCCATGATTCATGGTAGAAACCACATATAGGCTATGTGCTATTTGTTTGAAACATGATAGGGCTTGTTCTTGCTATTTA
Source organism: Nicotiana otophora (assembly GCA_000715115.1). Classification (NCBI taxonomy): domain Eukaryota; kingdom Viridiplantae; phylum Streptophyta; class Magnoliopsida; order Solanales; family Solanaceae; genus Nicotiana; species Nicotiana otophora. The sequence goes on from AWOL01S0049996.1 coordinate 32,742, forward strand.
TGATCTATTTCCCTAAATTGCACTCATAATCTCAGTCACGATGCTATGTCTGTGTATGATATCTTTGTCTCAGTACTTTCTTATTTGAGTTTCACATGTTGTTGGTTCCTCATATGTGTAAAATTGTTTAATTCAGTTTGGTGATATGCAAATATCTGAGACATGATCAGTTAATGACTAAGCTTGGGCCATAGAGTAGATTTGGTGTTGATTTTGAGGTGACACGTACGCCATGCTCACATTGAGCTAAGTGTTATTATTTTTGGGTGACACATGCACTAGGCCCTATTATTTGGACTATGTGATTATAATTAGCGCTTGGGAAGGATCTGCCTCTCAGGAGTCTAACATGCCAGCAATGGGCGCATGCATATTGTTTTATATATGTGCTTGATGATGGGCAGTTATGCCAGCACCCGTACAATGCTAAGTGTGATTATTCTTGATGGGCCCATAGTGATATTGTTGAGTTGACATGTATATTTGACATGTACTTTCCTCATGCTAGTTGGTAAATTAAATTTATTATCCGTGGTAGGCTTTTACGGCTATATATGGAAAGTATGCCTAAATTCCTGATATGTGAATGAGCTGAACATGATATTATTGAGCTACATGCATACGCTGTTTTTCCTTTTTATCATGAGTTGTTATTAGTTATTAATATTGGTATCTAAATGTTTCTTCTTAGCTCGTCACTACTTTAAGACCAATGTTACTTTTGTTACTTATTGCATGGGGTTGGTTGTACTCATACTACACTCTGCACTACGTGTGCAGATCCAGGTACTTCCAAACGAGGTGATCTTTAAAGTTCTTGTAACGACATGTTTAGTAATTTTGAGTATTATAGCCACGTTCCCCTATTTATTGTCACTTCATTTTTCATTTGTGGTTACGTGACTTATCGGGGTGGTTGGTTTGGTTCCGGGTGAGTTTCGGATTAAATTGGAACATTTAGTCCCAAAGTTGGAAGCTTAATTTGAATGAGTTGACCGGAGATTGACTTTTGTATTAATGACCCCGGAACAGTGTTTTGATTGTTCTGATAGCTTCGTATAGTGATTTTTGACTTAAGCGTATGTCCGGATGTGAACATGAAGGCCCGTAGGTTGTTCTGACAAGTTAGAAAGTTGAAGGTTTGGATGGTTGATAGGTTTGACCGAGGGTTGAATTTATTCATATATGGCTCGGATTATCATTTCGGAAGTGAAATAGGTCCATTATGTTATTTGGGACTTGCATGCAAAATCTGAGGTTATTATGAGGTGTTTAGGCTTGTTCGCCGTTAGTTTTGATTTTGCAAATGTTCATTAGTTCATTAGGCTTGAATTGGGATACGATTTGTGGTTTTGTTATTTGATGTGATTTGAGGCTTCGAGTAACTTTGAATTGTGTTTTAAGATTTGTTAGTGTAATTGTCTGAGGTCCCGAGGGCTTCGGGTGTGTTTCGAGTGGGTTTCAGACGTTATTTATGTGTTGGAACTTTTGATTTCCATGCTTCAGGTATCCTTCTTCGCGATCACGAAGAATGGGTCGCGATAACGTAGAGTCTTTGATAGCACATGGGTTTTTTTACTTCGCATTTGTGAAGAGAAGGATCCATTCGCAAAGCCTTGGGGTGTTTGTTTATCGTGAACGCGAGTGTCGGGCTGCATCCGCATAGAAATAACGCGATGTTGTATGGTGGCACACATTGTTCATCGCGGTCGCGAGGACGGAGCCACGATCACGAAGCCTGAGGACATTTTGTCACCACGTTCACATTTGTAGCCTCGTTTTCGCGTAAGAGGTTTAGGGATTTCGTGAAATTTGTTCTTCACGATCGCGAAGTCTTTTCCGCGATAGTGGAGAGCTGGTGAAATATAGTATACTATTTCGAGGATTTGGTTCATTTTAACATATTGTGAGTTGTAGAGCTCAGGTTTGTGCGATTTTGGAGAGGATTTTCATGGTTTGGATCGGGATAAGTATTTTTGACTCAGGGTTGCCCATTATTCATGATTCCATCATTGTTTTTATTATGTTTTTATTATTTGTAAAAGCTTTCCAGAATTATAAACTGAGGATTTGAAGGTTGATTTGAGGTCCAAAATGGATAATAGTTTATGGTTGGACTCGTACCTGAAACGGTGCTCAATATTTTTATGTTTGGTCAGATTGTGAGGTGCGGGCCCAAGCTGACTTTTTGAGTTGACTTTTTGATTTTCATTAAAGATTGAATCTTTGTTATCCCTCATGCCCCGAACCCGGGGAGCGCGACCAATGCTTAACCAAGATAACCTGGCCGAGCAAGCCTGTACAATACCTTCTACCCGAACTTACTAATGAATGATAATAAAATCCAATTCATTAATTAATCAGTGGGGAGTATCAAGTAAACAACAATAGCAATTCATTATCAGTAGTTACATCATTTATAAGTTTCCAAAATACATACTTTTTCGTAGTTTAATGTCGAACGTGTGATCCAATTACAACATTACTAGTTTGACTTTCCTCACCCCAACAAACCACCCACGCTATGTATACGGAGCCTCTATTAGATACAAAAGAGTACAATGAAAGTGCTGGCAATAAGGCGTCGGTTATACCTCAAAACATGGTGATAAAATGAACAAACGATACATGACCCCGAGTGAAGTGGGGCTCACCAAATCAGCTGGGAAAAGAGTATAGTGCTATCGCAGATCGGTGTCGCCTGCTGTGGAACGTTAGTACTGTCAAATAGTACTAGTATATATGCCTAAACACTCTCTCAAAGAAAGGAGCAGTAATGCAAGTAAGGATAGTCATAATATTAGTTAAATCCTCAAACAATTACCAAATATTCAATTAGAGATAGTATAAGTCTTTAAATAAATTTCCAAATTTTAAGTTGGGAAATCTTTGGTACCGTTATATCACTATTCACAATTTTGATTACAATTTCGAACACAGACACCACCATGTGTGCGGCATGGCGTCCGATCACGACCTGATCGGCTAGGCCGTCTCATGTAAAACATAAACCAAATCACAATTTCCATTACAATATCTAACACAGTCACCGCCATGTGTGCGGCATGGCGTCAGATCACGACCCGATCGACTAGGCCGTCTCATGTGAGTTATCACCCTTTTATATCAATCATCTCATTTCATATTTCTTGCACATCTCTTCATTTAATTGGCACTAATGGTCACAATTGTATTATTTCTCTTGGCACATTGGCCGAGTTTCATATTTCACATTTCACATTACGTGATTCGTATTTCACATTTCGTATTGCATGCACATTTTTTTACTTTCAACCATCATCATGGACTTTCCAAGAACAAGGCATTTCTATTAAAGACATTTAAGCATACATTTGAGTAAATAGGAGTCTTAGGAACATCATGATTTCTTACACAATCTTTCATTAGCTTTCATTTGAAACAAAACTTGAAGTCAAGGCAATTAGACATGCAACCCATACTTTGAACACATTCTCAAATAGTAGTACAACATAACAAGAGAATTTGAATTACATATTGATCACGGATGTCTGTTGACACCATCTTATTCGGGAAATCGATTCACAATGAACAACTCGAGAATTACATGGATATTATGGGGTTCAACTTTTAAGAGAAGAGTTTAGCCAACATATCTCACTTGAGCTTCCTTAACTCTAAATGTTCCGGAAATCTTAGAAACTTCAATCTATTTTAGCTCAACAATCTCCCTACATCCCATGATCAATCATGTATGCAAAATAAGCCACTCCCATACCCATGAATTATCTTACTAATTGCCCATTTATAGTTAAATTNAATTAAGAGATAGGGTGTAGAATCTTACCTCTAGGATGAAGACCTAGTGTGCTTCCCTTGTTAATTCTTTCAAGATTTTGAGTAAGAATTGGGAAATAATTGATTAAGGAACTCTCTCCCTCTCTAGAGACTATTCTCTCACTCAAAATATCAAGTTCCCCCTTCAGAAATGGTCCATAGAGTCTAAATAACGAAATGGGATTGGGTTATAAAAACCCAAAAATGAAACTCCGAAAAGGGATCTGCGGTCGCATATGCGACCGCATAATGCATGTACGTTCCACAAAATTGGCCGCGAAATGGCCCTCCGGAACTGGAATGGTCTGCCCCACTCTGCGGCTATTATGCGGTTGCATAATGCGATGCAGAACTGTCACACCCGAACCTAGGAGCGAGACCAGCACCCGGTGCCTCACCTAACCTGGCGTACCAAATTGCGACTAAGGGACTCTGATCATATAATGTCATACTTTGGCCATGGGACCACCTTGCAAGACAATTTGCGAAGCAAAATATAAAACTGAATGGAAACTAGCACTAACTAAACATCAATATAAAGCTAGGCCGACAAGGTCGTCATAGCTACTACAGCTGACAAACCACCAAATTATACATACCAGGCCTACAAACCCAACATACTGCACTAACCAACAGGATATGTCTA
>AWOL01S0049997.1:11420-23239 GCA_000715115.1 Nicotiana otophora
TTGGAAGTAAATTGAAGAACTTGAAATTCTTAAGTTTGAATCAATTTGGTTTAGGGTATGATTCTTAGATTTGATGTTGTTTTACGTGTTCCGAGAGTTTGAGCAAGTCCGTTTATGATTCCAAACCTGTTGGTATGTTCGGGCGGGGCCCCGGGGGTCCCGAGTGTTAACCGGACGAGGCTCGGATCAATGTTGGAATTTTAAAGAGGAGCTGAAAGTATTCTGCTTCTGGTATGTTCGCACCTGCGCTTGAACAGACGCAGGTGCGACTCTCGCAAATATGAGGTTTATGCGTAGAAGCGAAAAGGGAAGGGTGCAGAATCTCGGGCGCACCCGCGAACGCGTAGGTGCGAGAAAAATAGTGCAGATGCGGAAACTAGGCAGTCAAGCGCACCTGCGAGGCTTTTCCGCAGGTGCGAAAGCCGCAAGTGCGGTACACCTTCTGCAGGTGCGAAAAACCTGTCTGGGCAGAATGGTTAAAAAGTCGGGGCTGAGACATTTTATGCCCATTTTCCCACAATTTTCGGGCGATTTCAGAGCTTTTAGAAGGGGGGGTTCAACTAGCAATTGAAAGGTAAGTTAATTCCACACTCATTGAGTTAAATACATAGATTATAGGTAGATTATAACTAGTAAATCTTAGAAATCAAGGGTTTAGGTAAAAAACCTAGATTTGTATAAAAATAAGATTTTAACCATAAAAATGGTTATGGAATTGGATAGAAATTATATATTTGAGTTCTTGAGATTATGGGTAACGTTTTCATCCGAAAATTTCCGAAATCCGGGCACGTGGGCCCGGGGTGAATTTTAGGAATTTTACTATTTTGGATAGAGTAGTTTAATTAATAGATGAATTTCGAATTATTGAATATATATTAATTATTTTATATAAAATTTGGATAGTTTCGGATTTTTCGGCATTGAATCGTGAATTTTACACGATGCGATAATCAGAAAGTTGACTTTAAGACGAGGTAAGTCTCTTGTCTAATCTTTTGAGGGGAAAATTACCCTAGAGGGATTAAATTGAATAATTGTTGCTAATTGCGGGGGCTACGTACGCACGAGGTGACGAGAGTCCGTGCGTAGCTACTATAAATGCTTAAGTCCGGGTAGTTTAGGACTCAAAGCATGAATTACTTATGTAAATTGTATTCTCTGATTAATTAATATTAATTTGATATGTATGAATACATTGTGAATTGTTAGATAAAGATATTAAAGCATAGAAATCTCATATGCTTGATTTTCTGTTTAAATCAATTCATTGTTAAAAGAAATTGTTCTTCCTCCCGAATTTATATCATATTAAATATACTCTCCTTCCGGAGGTACATAAGAAAATGTCCTCCTTTCTTGTGGAGCGGGCCGAACGCCTCGGCAGGATAGATGCATCTATGGATCGTGCCGCACGTCCCTTGGCAGTGTACATGACACTCTGGATCGGGACGTACGTCCTCGGCAGAAATCGTACTTAATAATAATAATAATTACACGATACTTTAGTAGCTTATTTCAGCTTGCGAAGCTAATTTATAAATTGAAAAATCCTTGAAATGTAATGAATTATTATTCTTGCTTGTTAAAGAATTAATTGTTATTCCTGTAAATGATATTTAATTGATAAATTAAAAATTATTTGAATTGAAGGAATTTGATTATTTCTGTTGATTAAATAAATTATTTTAAATTCTGTAAATCATGCTGATTTAAATATCCTAGTTGTATTTTAAATTATTATTATTGACCCATAGTGAGTGTCAAAGTCGGCCATCTCGTCTCTACCACTTCGAGATTAGACTTTATACTTACTGGGTACATGTTGTTTACGTACTCATACTACACTTGCTGCATTTTTTGTGCAGGAACTGAGGGAAGTACTAGTGGGGGACCTATCGTCTTACACCCACGTTATCCAGGGGCATAGTGGTGAGCTATTTTTTGATCCGTTTTGCAGCTACTAGTGTCTCTCTGTATATTTTTAATTTTATCTATTTTTATTTCAGATAGTATTTGAGGTTTTGTATAATCTACTAGCTGCTCATACACTTGTGACACCAGGTCTTGGCATCGAATCGAATTATGAGTTTTCAAATCTTCCAACTTCTATATTTTGCGCCGAAACATATCAAATCAATTCGGAATGACTTCAAATTTTGCACACGAGTCATAAATGACATAATGGAGCTTTCAAATTTTTATAATCGGAAACCAACCCCGATATCAAAAAGTCAACTCTCGGTCAAACTTCTCAAAAAATCTTCTATTTTCCAACTTTCGCCAAAATGCACCGAATTGTCCTATAGACTTCCAAATCCAAATACGTACACACGTCTAACTCCGAAATCACCATACGAAGCTATTGACATTGTCACAACCCTAAATTTCTACCTTCGGACCGTGATGGCACCTAACAGTTCACTTGCTAGGCAAGCCAATGTTAGAATAATATTATCTACTTTTATAAATTTTTTTAAATTTATTAATAATCAAAGAAAAAATGTGGAAGTAAAGCCTGATTGGTGTCACAAGTGCATGAGCTTCTAGAATAATACAACTAAAGTTCTGAATAAAATAAAGCTGTCTGGAAATAAACACACAGCTAAAGTAAAATAGACGGGGACTTCAGAACTGCGGACGCCATACAATTATACCTCAAGTCTCCTCCGAGTAGCTGAAATCCGAGAAAGTCTATGGCATGCCGCTGGGACCAACTCCGAAATCTGCACAAAAAGTGCAGAGTGTAGTATCAGTACAACCGACCCCATGTACTGGTAAGTGCTGAGCCTAACCTCGACGAAGTAGTGACGAGGCTAAGGCGGGTCACTTACATTACATGTACGCAATATTAGTAATAACAACAATAATAGAAATAAATCAGGTAACTTATTTATAAAAATTAAAGCCAACTCAGCAGTCATAACCCATTATCATTTCCATCAATTCTGTTGCAGCGTGCAACCCGCTCTCACAATATATATTCATATTCAATTCTGTTGCAGCGTGCAACCCGCTCCTCCAATATATTCATTTTAATCAAGTCTGTTATATATTTATTTCGATCAAGTATATATAAACTTTTAAATAAGTCTGTTGCGGCATGCAATCTGATCCCCCAATTATGGACTTTTAAATAAGTCTATTGCGGCGTGCAATCCGATCCCCCAATATAGATATATTTACTTTCATTTTCGTTGCGGCGTGCAAACCGTTCCCCCAATATATATAACTTTAAATAGCTCATAGTGTAAATAAAATTTACTCCAATAAATACCACGTCCAATGAGAAACTATTAAGCATCAAGGTACACAATACTTATAATTTATTTATGAAAAAACAATGGCAATAACAATTTATTTTGGAAATCAGGAAGAAAATAGACAGTTTAATATTTAATATGCTAAATGTTAAGTATCAATTAGTGCACATAATTCAAATAAGCATGTATCAATTATTACTGGAATTTAAGAATTTATATTTGGCAAAGAATAGGAGAGAAACAATTATTATAACAATTAATTCATTTATTAAAACAAATTTAGGATTTTCAAATAATTATGCAAACAATTAATTTGATGACGTATAGACACTCATCACCTCTCCTATACGTCGTTCACATGCATTTTACATAACAAATAATTTAAGGGTTCTATTCCCTCAAGTCAAGGTTAACCACGACACTTATCTCGCTTTGCAAATTCCAATCAATTACTCAACCATAACTTTTTCTTTTAAATTTATTTTCAAAAGCTTCAAATCTATTCATAAACAATTCAATATACTCAATACGAATCATAGGAATTAATTTCATATGAATTTACTAATTTTTCGGATAAAAATCCGAAATTCATTAAAATATTCGACAGTGGGACCCACGTCTCAAATCCCGGAAAAACTCACAAAGTCCGAACACTTGTTCTGCTACGAGTTCAACCATATAAACATTATCCAATTCCGATGTCAAATGGACCTTCAAATCTAAATTTTCGTTTTTTTGGAAAGTTTTACAAAAATTCCTATTTCTTCCATCTAAATCCAAAATAAATAATGAATATAGACATGGATTTGTGAAATATAAGCACTTTTGGTTAAAGAACACTTACCCAATTCATAGTCGTGAAAATCCCCCTTGAAATCGCCTAAATCCGAGACTTGGAACTAAAAAATGAGTAACAATGCTGACTTCCGAATATATGGGCTCTGCCCAGTCATTTTCACATCTGCGGATAAAAGATCCGCATTTGCGGACTCGAATTTGTGAGATAAAGCTTGAATTTGCAATGCCAGGCTGCCAGGTGAAGTTCCGCATCTGCGGACACTCCTGTCGCACCTGCGACATCCGCTTCTGCGCAAAATGGTCGCACCTGAGAAGACCCCAGGCCAGCCTAGTCCCGCATCTGCGTGATTTGGTGCGCATATGCGGACACGCTTTTGCGAGAAGCTGTCCGGTTCTGCGATCGAAACCTGGAAACGCCTGGGCGCATCTACGGTAAAAAATCCGGAGGTGCGATTACAATAGAAGGAAAAATTCAGATTTTGCTTAAGTCCAATTCTTGATCCGATTTCAATCCGTATTACTCTCGGGGTACTCGGGACCCCATATGAATATACCAACAAGTTCAATAACATAATACGGACTTACTTGGGGTCTCGTATCACGTCAAACAATGCTGAAATTATAATTCACACCCCGATTCAAACTTTGAGTTTTAAACTTTTCAATTTGCAAATCTCGTGCCAAAACATATTAAATGAATCCGGAATGACTTCAAATTTTGCATTCAAGTCATAAATGACATAACGGAGCTGTTCAAATTTTTAGAATCTGATTCTGGCTCCGATATCAAAAAGTTAACCCCGTAGTCAAATTTGAAAATCTTTAGTCTTTAAATTGCTAGTTCTGCTAAATGGTCATAACTTGAGTTAGGAACCTCCAAATTAAATTCCGGGCATACGCCCATGTTCCAAATCATGATACGGAGCTACCGAAACTGTTAAAACACTGATCCGTGTCAGTTTGCCAAAAATGTTGACCAAAGTCAACTCAGTTGTATTTTAAAGTTCTATTTCACATTTTAATCCATTTTTTACATGAAAACTTTCCGGAAAATTTTACGGACTGTGCACGCAAGTCGAGGAATGATAAATGGTGTTTTTCGAGGTCTTGGAACACAAAATTACTTATTAAATTTAAAGTTGACATTTTGGGTCATTACAAACATCATTAAAATTCCATTCCGAGGTCGTTTTGCTCAAAAGTCAACTCTCCGGTCAACTCTTTCCATTTAGGTTTCAAAATGAGAATTTTTCTTTAACTTTAATTCTGAATCTTCTGAAAACCAAACTCGACCACACACACGGGTCATAATACATATTGCGAAGCTGCTCGAGACCTTAAGTCACTGAACAGGGCGTTAATTCTTAAAACGACAAGTCAGGTCATTACATTCTCCACCTCTTAAACAAATGTTCATCCTCGAACATGCTAAGAATTATTCTGAGGTTACCGAATCGATGTTTTTACTTTTACACATATTCTCATGGTTGATCTCACATTACCGCTTTTGAGATAATCCCGACAACACCATCTCAGTTGAGATTATTCCTTTTATCCATATTTGTAAACTTTAAGACCAATTTCTTACACTCCAAACATTTTCAAAAGGCCTGATTTTTTTTTTCACAACAATGCACTTTATTAGTCTCAACTGGCTATAGCAACTCGTGCCTACGCACATGTCAACTTTCTTGATAGTGTTGAACTATTTCAAAAATTTTCTGGGGTGTTACATTCTCCCCGGCTTAGGATCCTTCGCCCTCAAATACATAACATAACTTATCTCTTCTTTTGCATGTCTCAATCTCCCAAACTTTTCTAACTCTCAAATGTTTCAGAAATTTCGGCAGAGTCTCCCCGTAATTGGGCCTATCCACCTGCCAGAGTAACACCAAAACAACTCATAACAACACATCCGCAACCCAATAAAACACCACAAGGTATATATCAATAACACCAATCTCAGCATTACAAACGTTGCATTATCATAATGATATCAGGACATGAAGCACATAATATGTATGTCCATCACCACATCTCTAGTCTTAAAAACTGTTCATAATTAATTCCAGCATCATCAATTAATCTCATATTAACCAACACCTCGTTTTGAATCTTTCACAATACTGACAACAAAATGTGAGGCATGAAGATCTCATAACTATTTACTAGACTTAACGAGTCACATTTAACGCCACCTGGGCACTCACCTCGTAGGCTAAAACTCAATAATTATAGCACAATTATGGCACAGAAACACCTAAAAGAATTATCACATAAGCCTATCAGGTATAACTCCCTATTAGTACTATAGTACAAATTAAACTTCACAAAGGGAGAATTTAAACTCATAAATATTTTACCACTAGGACCTCGTCCTTATATAACTTCCACAGTGGCTCATAGCCCAGTTTAAATATTTCATCTTATATAAAAATGCGAGGATCTCGTCCTCAACTCCGAATCACAAGTATTTTGCGCATTGTGCCAACTGGAATTTTAAATTTCCTTTCTTTCTTGTTTTCAATAAATTTTGTAAACATTTTTCATAACACATAATGAACCCGCATACCGGTAAGGTATATAATTCATAAAATTGGAATACATTATTCCGAAACACATCAAACCCACTGTAAAGAATAATAAAAGTTACTTTTGGACTTATATCCCTCAATGGTGCCCTAAAATAAAAATGACAGACACATGTTCACATCTTCAAATCTCCCAACAGGGATGAACATATAAATGGGTCACAAAATTATGAAACTCACCCATAAGTGGAGCATAATAGGAGGACTCACCTCAATATTCAGATCCGAATCAAATTAAGGGAAAATATTATTTTATAACAAATTGGGATCGCACTTGTAACGATACCATCTGGTGTATTGGCCTCAGCCAAATTATAATGATTATATCAACGGGTCGGGCCTCCACCTCTTAGGCGCCCTCTACCCGTCTGTCCTCCACCTCTAACTGACTGTGCACATGGAGTATTAACTGGAATAAAGCTTGTAGCCCGAGTGTTTTGATTAAATCCACCCCTCCCAAGTATGGGACAATTTCTCTTGATATGACTAGTATACCACTATCATAACAACCCATCTGCGGACGTTGTTCTTCATACTGAATCTCTACCGGATAACTGGAATAACCAATGTAAGAACAACGTGCTGGTGGTATATTAAAAGAACTTACTGTAGCACCCCGAATAATCTAATTTTTTTTGTGACCCCGCTGGTACTAAAATATAGAATTATTAAGGACGCGAAAAATACCGCAAGCCCCAGCATCATCCTATAGAAATCTCACCTCTTAATCATATACAAATTTCGGGAAACCTTTCAATACCACATAAATACATCTCAAGCCCAAACTGATATAGCACATGACCCCGCAATCTAATCGTTGATAATGGACTCCCCTCACTTGGCGCGAAGCCATATGACACATTCCGATGATCCATAATGCTAACCTTCATCGCTCGTAGGACACCAGTCATAAGACATCTCAAGCCATTTATTTGGCGCATGTCATTCTCATGACAGTTAAACTCATTTCCTCTAGTGCCTTGGCTGTGTATGTACCCTTTGCTTAATAGAAATCCCATACGAACTACATAGTCTCTAATGCCACCAACTATTTCAAATCTACATCCACCTCGTGACCCTACCGTGATTGTGACGATTAGGCAGTTAATTAAACCTTCTTAAGATCATACTTATCAACGAGATGTCAGAACCTGCTGCACCCCAATGTGCACACTAAATGATTTCTCAATACTTCCGCATCCTCTATCCGAATGACACGTTGTAACAATGGTTGAGCAACACTGGCTCCCTTATAATCCCTATGTAGTATCACGAACCATTGGCACATAGTTGATACCAAGTGCACAATTGCATACACGAGTGGATGCAAAAGAACATAAGATATGTTTCAAGCTGAATAAATGCCGCACGATAAGGAATTAAAGAAGTGAAAATTTCCTAACAGTTTTGTAGCCTCTCGAAGAGAAGTACAGACGTCTCCGTACCGATCTGCAAGACTCTACTAAACTCGTTCGTGACTCGTAGAACCCATGAACCTAGAGCTCTGATACCAAATTGTCACGACCCAAAATCTCACCACAGGCGTCGTGATGACACCTAGTCTCTAAGACTAGGTAAGCCGATTTTTATTACATTTCTAAGCCATTTTTAATATAAATTAATACACGTGTTGAAAACCAACAGCGGAAACAATTATGAAAAACTCCCAAGACTGGTAGTACTGAGTCACGAACTCTAACTGAATACATGAAATGATCTCAAGGATCGAATACTCAATACTGTTTGATTAATAATTAATAGTACAAAAAAATGAAAAGACTTTAAGGGACTACGACGACCAAACAGCTCTACCTTGAATCCTTGCGATCACACTTTAACTCTGTCCGAGTCCGATAGCTCCAATACATGGCTCTGCACAAAAATGTGCAGAAGTGTAGTATGAGTACACCATGGTCGGTACCCAGTAAGTATCAAGACTAACCTCAGTGGAGTAGAGACGAAGTACAGTCAAGCCACTCACTAGTCTAATAGCTTGTACAATAAGATATACAAAATAATAGGAAACAAATAACAATAAGGGCAACAAGAACACCATTAATAATGCTCAACAATTTATAAATATAAGTACACCCAATTAAATCAAGTATTTCAAATAAATATCTTTCACATATAATTCTTCCAAATAAATCTCTTTCAAATATAATTCCTTTAAATGAATATCTTTCAAATATACTTCCTTTAAATAAATCTCTCTCAAATATAATTGCTTCAAATAGATACCTTTCAAATGTAATTCTTTCAAATAAATATTTTTAAATAACAATCCTTCCAAATAAATATTTTGAATACAATTATTTCAATTAAAAAGTCACCATGTGACACTTCTTTTCATAATCATACAACTACGGGTCTCAACCCATTTTCATATTTTTCATAAATACGGGTCTCAACCCACTTTCATATTTCCACGGCACTTCGTGCCTATAATTAAATCATCATATTTTTCTGACACCTCGTGCCCTCATTTCATATCACAACTGCACGGACAATTCACGTGCAAATATCATCATCATTTACTCACGGCACCTCGTGCCCACATTTCATATCATAATCCGCTTGACAATGACCACATACCCCAATTTCAACATAAATCAGACTATTACCAATTTACCGACAATAAGACCAATTGCACAAGATATAAAAATAAAAACAATAAAAAACACAACATCACATAAAAGTTTCCAACGCAAGAACCCCACATCATCACATATCATCCCTGACAATAGCCACCCTTATCTCTCCTATAGCCACCCTTATCACTCCTATAATAGCATCCCTTATCCCTCATCCATGACAATATCAATAGCATCCCTTATCCCTCTGCCCTGACAGTATCAATAGCCACCCTTATCGCTCATATAGCCACCCTTATCGCTCTGCCCAGATAATACCCCAACACACATAATAACAGTGAAATGCATCCTTATGCCCACATACTATCAAAAGTGAGATGCCACCCTTATATCCTCAAAATGATAACTCAATTAATACAACAATTTACACGGAATATTATCACGACAATGTAACAAAAATCAATTCATATCATAATTTGACCAATGGCCACAACCAATTCCAAGGATATAACAAAATCAATTAATTTCACAACAATAGCCCAAGGCTCCACACAATGTATATAAAACCTGAAAAACAATCAAGAGAAATAGAAAAATAGTCAACATAGGGCATACCTTCATTAATCCAAATTTAGATAATTATATTAACATTTCTTCTTAAGCTTGCTTAATTAATTATTTGCATAGGAAAAATTCATAATGAAATCAAATTCCAAGAAATATCAAACCATCGAACTCACGGAAATTACATAACTATACAAGTAATAATTACATCGAATTGTCATATAAAAACAAGTTCAATAATTGTGATTTGAGGCATGGCAATTAGATGATTAAATATATATATGTAACGACCCGACCGGTCGTTTTGAGTACTACAACCCCGTTTCCCCATTTACTGCTTAAATTGGGATTTACATTTGTTGTGTGACTTGCCGGGGCAATTGGTTCGGGTCCGGTGAGGTTTTGGAATAATTGGAACACTTAGTTCCAAGGTTTAAAGCTTATGTTAAAATAGTGACCGGATGTCGACTTATGTGTAAACGACCTCAGAATGTAATTCGAATGATTTCAATAGCCCCGTATGGTGATTTTGGACTTAAGAACGTGTCCGGAAAATTATTTGGAGGTCCGTAGTGGAATTAGGCTTGAAATGTCGAAAGTTAAATTTTTGGAAAGTTTGACAGGGGGGTTGACTTTTTGATATCGGGGTTAGAATCCGATTCTGAAAATTTGAATACCTCCATTATGTCATTTATGACTTGTGTGCAAAATTTGAGGTCAATCGGACATGAATTGATTGGTTCCAGAGTCGTTTGTAGAAACTAGAAATTTCAAAGTTCATTAGGATTGAATTAGGGCGCAATTCATGGTTTTAGCATTGTTTGAGGTGATTTAAGGGTTCGACTAAGTCTGTGTGATGTTTTAGGACTTGTCGTTATATTTGGTTGAGGTCTCAAGGGGCTCGGGTGAGTTTCGGGGGTTAACGGATCATTTTTGGCCTTGGTGAGATTGCTGATATCTATTGCTGCATTTTTCTCTTTCGCGTTCGCGAGTGGGCCCTCGCGTTCGCGAAGAGTGTTTTCTGAATGTGAGGTTTTGTTCTTTGCGTTCGCGAAGGGGAGGACGCAAACGCGAAGGTATGGTCTGTGTGTGCATCGCGAACGCGTGAGAGGTGTCACATTCGCGAAGAGGAGTGAGGCGATTGGGGACCACAGGTTCTTGTTCTACGCGTTCGTGAGGTGGCGTTCGCGTTCGCGAAGGTTTGAGCTGGTAAAGCTTCACATTCGCGAAGCTGTGGTCACATTCGCGAATGCTAAGATTTGCAAAGCTTCGTGTTCGCGAAGCCACGATCGTGTTCACGAAGAGTTAAATTTTTGGGCAGTCGAGTTGTGCTTCGCGAACGCGAGGGACCTGTCGCGTTCGCGAAGAAGAAAAAGCCTAGGCAGTGAGTTTAAGTTCTGAAAATGGGACTTCGTACCATTTTTCATTTTTGACGGATTTGAGCTCAGGAATAGGCGATTTCGGGAGTTTTACAAGGGAGACAACGGGGTAAGTGATTCTAACTCGGTTTTGGTTAAATTACACGAATCTATTATTGTTATTATCAACAAATTAGTGTTTTGGGTTGAAAATAGTAGAAAACTTCATAGAGTTTAATTGAGGATTTGAAGGCTGAGTTGTGGTCGGATTTGAGTAATTTTAGTATGGTTGGACTCGTGGTTGAATGGGGGTTCAGATTTTATGAGTTTTATCAAATTCCGAGGTGTGGGCCCCATGGGTAATTTTTGGGGCATAATTTCAAAATTTTGGAAAATATTAGTATTTTGATATGGAATTAATTCTTATAATTTTTGTGGGCTGAATCAAATTATTTTGACTAGATTCGAGCTGTTTGGAAGTGGATACGCGCATAATGGGATTTCTGGAGCATTGTTTAGCTTGCTCGGCATTGGATTTGGCTTGTTCGAGGTAAGTAACTCTTCTAATCTTGGAGTTGAGGGTATGAACCCTGAATATATGTATTTCGTGAATTGTTGGGAGATGACGCACATGCTAGGTGACGGGTGTGT
>AWOL01S0050007.1:9563-19792 GCA_000715115.1 Nicotiana otophora
GAGAGGCTATAGGGTATTAGAAAATGACTCTTTATTCATCTCCTATCGTGCAGTTGATGGTGTACTAAGTTTCTTCCTCTTATTCTCTCACGGATGGTAAGAATGCGCGCCACAAACGTTCCAGACCTTGGAGGGGATGCTCCCCATATAGCTAGAGGCCGAGGTAGAGGTCAGGGGAGGGCACCGGCCCGAGGTAGGGGACGAGGACATCCCATAGTTGCCCTAGTTGTACCACCAGCAGATCCAGTAGAGGATCTCATTGTTGAGGAGCAGGGCGGGGTGCCCGTAGCATAGCTAGCCCCGGGCTTTCAGGAGGTCATGGGCCGTATGCTGTGGTTCATAGATTCTATGACCCAGGTTGGTTTATTTCCAGTAGACCCAACCATGTCTCAGGCAGGAGGGGAGCACAAACCCCTACTACTCAGGCACCTGGGCATGCAACTGTTGTATATCAGACTCTGGGTACACTACTTGTGGGCGGGGCCCATCTAGTTACAATAGCTGTGCCTGAGCCTAGAACAGCTGCAGCCGGCGAGCAGAAGAAGCTCTTGGACAGATGGACCAGGCTTCACCCTCCGGTCTTTGGGGGTGAGCGACATGAGGATCCTCAGGACTTTATTGATAGGTGCAGGAATAGACTGCACAACATGAGCATATTGGAGTCTCACGGGGTGGATTTTACCAGCTTTCAGTTGGAGGGCAGCGTACGTAGGTGGTGGAAGACTTACCTTCTTGGAAAACCAGCAGATTCTCCCCCCATGACTTGGGACCAGTTCACCCACCTATTTTTGGACTGGTATATCCCACCCTCCCAGAGGGAAGAGTTGCGGTGTCAGTTCGATCGGCTTGAGCAGGGTAAGATGTCAGTGACCGATTATGAGGCTAGATTCTTTGAGTTTTCCCGCCATGCACTTATGATACTTCCTACTAAGGTAGAGCAAGTGCGGAAGTTTGTTGCTGGGTTGCACTCAGATATTCAGGCTACTATGGCCCGGAAGGTTGAGATGAGGACTTCTTATCAGTTGGTAGTGTAGATTGCTTGGAGGATTGAGGGTTACCATCAGAGGAGTAGGGAGCAGATGCAGCGGGACAAGAGGTCCCATTTGTTTGGAGAGTTCAGAGGTGCCCCAGTTGGGGGCAGAGGTCATTTTGGGAGGGGTCATCCTAGCAGGCCCCCATATCTGGCACCACCTCCTCGGGGTGTTCCAGCGCGACCCTATTTCTGCGCTATGCCAGAGAGTCCTTACTGCCTGCCAGCTATACACGATCTTTACGGTGGGTATTCAGGCCATCAAGGTCAGACTTTAGGGCAGCAGTGCACCGCTCTGAGGGGTTGTTTTGAGTGCGGGGACCCTAGTCACTTGAAGAGGCATTGCCCCAAACTTTGGGGCAAGCCATGGTAGCAGGGCCATCAGCCCATGATTACAGCTCCAGTAGCCGCACCGGCCGTCCAACCACCCAGAGGCTGGGGGCAGGTGGTAGGGGCCATCCTAGAGGTGGGGGTCAGGGAGGCGGAGGCCAACTAGGTGGCGCTCCAGCCAGATTTTATGCTTTTCTGGCCAGTCCAGATGCAATAGCCTCAGATGCCGTGATCACAGGTATTATTTCTGTCTGCGGTAGGGAAGCTTCAGTATTATTTCATCCAGGGTCTACCTATTCGTATGTGTCATCTCTGTTTGCTCATTTTCTGGATATTCCTCATGAGTCCTTGGATACTCCTGTTTATGTGTCCACTCTTGTGGGCGATGCTGTTGTTGTGGATTGGATCTATTGGTCCTGTGTGGTCACATTCTGTGGATACGAGACTAGAGCAGATCTTTTGTTGCTTGATATGACTGACTTTGAGGTCATCCTGGGCATGGACTGGCTATCCCCATATCACGCCATCCTCTATTTCCATGCCAAGACTGTTACCTTAGCAATGCCAGAGTTGCCTATATTGGAGTAGAAGGGTTTGTCTATCAGTACATCTAGTCAGGTTAACTCTTTTATGAAGGCTCAACACATGGTCGAGAAGGGTTGTTTGGCTTATCTAGCATATGTTCGGGATACTACTGCAGAGTCTCCGATGATTGATTCAGTATCGGTGGTTCGAGAGTTCTCCGATGTGTTTCCTTCTGATCTTCCGGGCATGCCACCGAATCGTGATATTGAATTTTGTATTGACTTTGCTCCAGGTACCCAACTACTGTACTGTATGGCTCCAAAAGAATTGAAGGAGCTGAAGGAACAACTTGAGGAGTTGCTAGCCAAGGGGTTCCTCAGACCGAGTGTATCACCTTGGGGTGCACCAGTATTATTCGTGAAGAAGAAAGATAGGACTATGCGGATGTGCATTGATTACCGCTAGTTGAACAAAGTCACCATTAAGAACAAGTACCCGTTGCCATGTATTGATAATTTGTTTGACCAGTTATAGGGTGGTAGGGTGTTCTCTAAGATCGACTTGAGATCAGGGTACCACCAGTTGAAGATTCGGGACTCAGATGTTCCAAAGACTGCTTTCCGTACTAGATATGGCCATTATGAGTTTCTAGTGATGCCTTCCGGTTTGACTAATGCCCTAGCGACGTTCATGGACTTGATGAACAGGGTGTTCAGGCCATATATTGATTCGTTTGTCATTGTCTTCATTGATGACATTTTGATTTACTCACGTTGCATGGAGGAGCACGAGTAACATTTGAGAGTGGTGCTTCAGACCTTGCGAGAACAGAAGCTATATGCTAAGTTCTCTAAGTGTGAGTTTTGGCTAAGTTCTGTGGCATTCTTAGGGCATGTTATATCAGGCGAGGGCATTAAGATGGATCCCAAGAAGATTGAGGAGGTTTAGAGTTGGCCTCGTCCTACTTCGGTGACTGAGATCAGGAGTTTCTTGGGGCTACCAGGTTATTATCGCTGATTTGTGGAGGGCTTCTCATCCATTGCAACACCTTTGACTAGATTGACCCAGAAGGGTGCTTCGTTCCGTTGGACTGATGATTGTGAGGCAAGCTTTCAGAAGCTCAAGACAACTTTGACTACAATACCAGTTCTAGTGTTGCCTTCCGGTTTAGGGATGTATACTATGTATTGCGACGCTTCACGCGTTATCTTGGGTTGTGTATTGATGCAAGAGAGGCGAGTTATTGCATATGCTTCACGTTAGCTGAAGCCACACGAGAAGAATTATCATGTGCACGATTTGGAGTTGGCCGCGATTGTTCGTGCTCTTCAGATTTGGAGGCATTATCTATATGGAGTGCCTTGTGAGGTTTACACTGATCACCACAGTTTGCAACACTTGTTCAAACAAAGGGATCTCAATTTGAGGCAACACATATGGCTTGAGTTACTAAAGGACTATGACATCACTGTTCTTTATCATCCGGACAAGGCGAATGTAGTTGCAGATGCCTTGAGCAGGAAGGTAGAGAGTATGGGTAGCTTGACATTCATTTCAGCAGAGGAGAGGACACTAGCTTTGGACATTTAGTCTGTGGCTAATAGACTTGTGAGGTTGGATATTTCAGATCCCAGCCGAGTCCTTGTATGTGTTGTTGCCCGGTCTTCACTATTGGAGCAGGTCAAGGCTCGATAGTTTGATGATCTGCACTTGGCAGTTCTTAGAGAGACGGTACTACAGGGTGGTTCCAAGGAGGTTTATATTGGCGAGGATGGTGTCCTGCGCCTCCAGGGTCGTCTATGTGTTACTAAGGTCGATGGCATAAGGAAGAGGATTCTAGATGAGGCGCACAGTTCTCGGTACTCTATTCATCCAGGTGCTGCGAAGATGTATGGGGACCTGAGACAACATTATTGGTGGCGACAGATGAAGAAAGACATAGTTGAATATGTAGCTAGGTGCCTAAATTGCCAACATGTTAAGTATGAGCACTAGAGGCCAGGTGGCTTACGCTAGCAGATGACTATACCAGAGTGGAAATGGGGCGTATTACTATGGACTTCGTAGTTGGGTTGCCGCGGACCTTGTGAAAGTTTGATGCATTTTGGGTCATTGTTGACATGTCTACCAAGTCAGCACGCTTCATTCTAGTTGCAACTACTTATACTTCAGAGAGATTGGCCTAGATTTATATTCGGGAGATAGTTCGGTTGCACGGTGTGCCTATTTCCATCATATCAGACAGAGGCCCTTAGTTCATTTCATATTTCTTGAGAGCCGTACAGGGTGAGTTGGGGACCCATATAGAGCTCAACATTACATTTCATCCACAGACAAACGGGCAGTCAGAGCGGATAGTTCAGATCTTGGAAGATATGCTCAGAGCATGTGTGATTGACTTTGGGGGACAGTGGGATCAGTTCTTGCCTCTGGCCGAGTTTTCTTACAACAATAGCTCTCAGTCCAGCATCGAGATGGATCCATTTGAGGCTTTATATGGTCAGCGATGTCGTTCTCCTATCGGGTGGTTTGAGCCCGGCGAGGCTAAGTTATACGGTACTGATTTGGTGAAGGATACCTTGGAAAAGGTAGCGACTTCGCGTAGCACTGTCCAGACAAAAGAGTTACACGGATCAGAATCCGCGTGATGTGTCATTTATGGTAGGCGAGAAAGTTCTCTTGAAGGTCTCGCCGATGAAGGGTATCATGAGATTTGGGAAGAAGGGAAAGTGGAGCCCAAGGTTTATAGATCCATTTGAGGTGCTGAGGCGAGTTGGGGAGGTTGCTTATGAGCTCGCTTTGCCTCCCAGTCTATGGGGAGTTCACCCGGTTTTCCATGTGTCTATGCTCTGGAGGTATCATCCCGACTTGCCACATGTGTTAGATTTCAGCACGATTCAGTTAGATGAGAGTATGGGTTATGAAGATGATCCATTTGACATAGTTGATAGACAGGATCACCAGTTGAGATCCAAGAGGATTTCCGCGATAAAGGTCCAGTAGAGGGGCGAACCAGTCAAGGAGGTGACCTAGGAGTCTGAGGAGGACATGCGGAGCAGATATCCACACTTATTTAGTACTTTAGGTATGATTCTAAACCCGTTCGAGGACGAACGTTTGTGTAAGATATGGAGAATGTAACGACCCGACCGATTGTTTTGCTTTCTAGAACGCCGTTCCCCTAAATAAGACTTACCGTACATGCTTTTACTGTTTTCTGACTCGCAGGGATGGTTAGTTCGGGATTTGGAAGGGTTCGGGTTGAAATCTGAACACTTGATACCTTAAGGTTGGCTTAAAAGGCCAAGTTTAACTTCGGTCAACATTGTGAGTAAACGACCTCGAAATCGGGATTTGGCAGTTGCAATAGGTTTGTATGATGATTTCTGACTTGGGCGTATATTTGGATCGGGTTTTAGATGACCCAGGAGCGTTTCGGCGCCTAATAGTAAAAGTTGGTTCTTGAAGATTTTAAAAATTCTTTAAATTTGGTTTGGAGTGGGTTTTGGTGCTATCGAGGTTCAAACGGAATTCCGATATCGGGAATAGTTTTGTAATATTATTTAAGACTTGCACGCAAAATTTGGTGTTATTCCGAGTAGATTAAGTATGTTTCGGCACATTGGAAGTAAATTAAAGAAACTTGAAGTTCTAAGTTTGATTCAATTGGTTTTGGGGTGCAATTCTTAGTTCTGTTGTTGAGTTTCGCGTTTCGAGAGTTTGAGCAAGTCCGTATCATGTTTTCAGACTTGTTGGTGCCTTTGGATGGGGTCTCGAGGGGCTCGGGTGAGTTTCGGACCCCTCAGAGCTAAGTGTGAAAAACCAGAAACTTCCAGTTCTGATTTCCTTCTTCGCGAACGTGGAAGGATTCTCGCATTCGCATAGAAGGAATTGGGGGCTGGGGAATTCTGTGCTACGCATTCGCGATATCTAGTCCGCGTTCGCGAAGGTCTGGGACATGTGACCTTCGCGTTTGCGTGAGGCGACTCGCGTTCACGCAGAGTACCTGGGGCTGGGCTTGGGCCGCTATTTGTTCTTCGAGTTCGCGTTGATTTGGTCGCGTTCGCGATGAGTCGTCTCAGGGGATTGAACCATTTGCCTTCGTGAATGCGAGGTCCTTTCCGCATTCACGATGAAGGAGGGAAGCTGGGCAGGTAAGTTTAAAATCGAGACTTAAGCATTTTTGGGGCCATTTATTTCACTCTTGGGCGATTAGAGAGCATTTAAGGAGGGGATTTCGACCTAGCCTTGTGAGGTAAGTGATTTCTACTTAATGTGAGTTTAATACATAGATTATGGGTAGCTTTTAACATGAAAATTGGTATAAATCATGGGTTTAGATGAAAAACCTAGGGTTTAATAAAACTGAGATTTTACCACTAAAATGATTAAGAAACTTAATGAAAATCATATATTTATGTTCCTAAGGTTATGGGTAATAACTTTCTTCAAATATTTCCGGAATCTGGGCGCGTGGGCTCGGGGGTAAATTTTAGGAATCTTACAATTTGGGTTGGGTAATCACTTTAATAGTGGAGATATGAACTTTTAAGCATAGATTGATCGATTTGTATAATGTTTGGCTAGTTCCGAGTCATTTGGCATCAAATTTGAAGGCTTGAGAGCATTCTTGAATTGGGAAGTAAGCTTCGAGATGAGATAAGTATATTTCCTAACCTTGTAAGAGGGAATTTAACCCCGTAGGTGAACTTCATGGGACCGGGCCGTTTTCCTAGGTAGGATTTATTAATATATTATATGGTTCGGGCCGTTCGATCCTCGGTAGTGCACAATATATTATTATGTATATTTGAATCGGGCCGTACGTCCTCGGCATAACTCGTGCGTAGCAATACCGAAATTCCTTTTTATATTTAATAATGTTTCATGGACTTAAAAGGTAAAAGGAATAGATGAGAGAAATGGTTTGACTTTTACATGAAAGAAGGATTTACTTACTTACTTATTATTTTTAAGCGCCATTATTATTGTATATTACCTGCTTTACATAGTATTATATTTGTTTTGGCCCTTAGTAAGTGTCGAAGTCGGCCACTCGTCATTACTTCTTCGAGGTTAGGCTAGATGCTTACTGAGTACATATTATTTACATACTCACACGACACTTCTGTAGTTGATGTGCAGGACTTGAGGCAGGTGCATCTGGATTTCAGTCCGGCACACACGTTTGACTTCTAGCTCGAGACTACACGGTGAGCTGCCCTTCCGAGCCGTTCAGCAGCAGCCAAAGTCTCTCTTTTGGATTTGTATTGCTATCTATTCCCTTGAGACAATGGACTAGTATTCATTTGTATATTCTGCTAGTAGCCCACATACTTGTGACACCAGGTCTTGGCACACACTAGTAGACTTATAATTTTTTGATTTATTATTATGACTTCAATTTGCTCTCAGCTACTTTGTTTAATTAATTTACAACAGTAAATTTCTAAGTCTTGTATAAAATGTGGAAAGTTATTTACGCTGCAAAAGTATAAAAAAAATAAATGGAAACCACTAGATCTATCAGTGTTGGCTTGCCTAACAATAGTGTTGGGCGTCATCATGACCTATGATAAAATCGGGTCGTGACAGTACAAGTTACTGTATGTGACCTGCCTTAGCCTCGTCACTACTTCGTCGAGGTTAGGCTCGGCACTTAGTGGGTACATGAGGTCGGTTGCACTCATACTACACTCTGCACTTCTTGTGCAGATACCGGAGTTGGTCCCAATGATGTATAGTAGATTTGCTCGGATTTAGCTATTCGCAGGAGACTTGAGGTATAACTGCATGGTGTTCGCAATTCTGAAGTCTCCTTCCACTTTATCATAGCTGTGTATTTCTTTCAGATAACTTTATTTTTATTCAGACAGATTTGTATTATTCTAGTAGCTCGTGCACTTGTGACACAAATTCTGGGATGGTATTTAGACATCGCTATTATTATGGATTATTCACTACATTTCAGACCTTACTTCCGCATTTGTTTCTTTGTTATTAATTAATTTAAAATTGTTTAAAAATAGCTAATATTATTCTAACGTTGGCTTGCCTAGCAAGTGAAATGTTAGGTGCCATCACGGTCCCGAAGATGGGAATTTTGGGTCATGACAGTTGGTCTCACGAGTCATGAGTAAGGTTAGTAGAGTTTGAAGGATCGGTACGGAGACGTCTGTACTTATCTTTACAGAGACATAGAACTTTCTTCTCAAGGACAAATAGTTGTACTCTCTTCCAGTTTCACGGGGGTGCACGTTATATGTTGTAAAATTATCAAGATGCCATGGAAATTTGCAAATGGGCAGGGTACCCTGATCTCTTCATCACATTTACTTGCAACCCAAAATGGCCTGAAATTACTAAATTTGTGGAGAGTAGGGGACTATCTCCAGAAGATCGTCCTGACATTTTAACAAGGATGTTCAAAATCAATTGGATCGTATGATAAAGGACGTGCGTGACAATAAAGTTTTTGGAGAAGTAAAAGCAGGTATAATATTTATATTCATTTAACAATTGTCACATTATTATTTTAAGTTATTATAAGTTAATACTAAAAACAACATATACAAATACTTACTTATCTAATGAATAATTCTTTTGCAGTAATTTATACAGTTGAGTTCTAAAAGCACACATCTTGCTTTTGCTTCGTAACAAATACCCAAATATCGCATATATTGATGGAATAATTTCAGCAGAATTGCCAGATCAAAAAGTCGATCCTCAATATTATAAGGATGTTACAAAGTTTATGATGCATGACCCATGTGGTTCTGCTAGAAACTCTTCTCCTTGCATGCAGAACGACAAATGTACAAAGCACTTTCCAAAAAAAATTGTTCCATCAACCACAGTTGATGAAGATGGATATCCTATTTATAGAAGAAGGGAGGATGGTAGAACTATATTGAGATCTGGTATTGAGTTGTATAATAGATATGTTGTGCCACACGATAGATTTTTATTATTGAAATATGGTGCACATATTAATATTAATGTAGAATGGTGCAATCAATCACGATCCATTAAGTACTTATTTAAGTATGTTAATAAAGGAAACGATCGTGTCACCGCAACTTTCTATCAAAGTGTAAATAAAGAATACATATGGGTTGTTGATGAGATAAATATATATTATGATTGCCGATGCATATCACCATGTGAAGCTGCTTGGAGAAATTTTAAATTCCCAATACACTGTAGAGAACCATCTATAGAAAGGCTATCATTTCACATACCAAATAATCAAAAGGTCATATTTTTGGATGATGATCCAATTGATACGGTTGTGAATAGACCAACCGTAAAGGAATCTATGTTTTAAGCTAGTTTGAAGCAAATAAGGCATTTTCTGAAGCAAGAGGATTAATTTATGTAGAATTCCCTCTTAAGTTTGTTTGGAAATAAAAATTTAAAAGATGGAAAAAAAGAAGAACATCTGTATTTTCTATTGGAAGAATTGTCACGTCCCAAACCGATGGACCGCGACGGGCACCCGATGCCTTACCGAGTACCAACGTAACGTACTTTATGCGTGCACTACCCGTCCCATGCCTATGGTGCATGAGGCATTTGGACCTCTATTTCAGGGTGGTTTTAGACTTTAACTTAGGTTGTTCAAAAGGGAAAATACTAGGCGACAAGCAAAATATTTAGGACTTTCACATATAAGCAAATAAGGGCTCAAGTTAGCATCCGCATTTAGACAACAAATGCACGCCAAACTGATTAACATTGACAGATTTTAATGAGTTAAGGTTGCAGAATCATATAGGCAGGATCTCTATGTGATACCAAATTAATGAGCAGACAGCTACACGCAAAAGCCATTTCCTAAATACGATTTCCAGAAACTAACATAATTTGCCTACTGATTTTAAGCATAAGGGGATTAAACCTATAGGCATGATGTCTAGGTGTTCTAATCAATAATAAATAATGATAATCACGTAAGGATATTCAGAATTACTTATGTAGTCCCATAGGCATATTTTCTAGTGATAATAATGAAACAGTGCCGAGAACTCCTGAATAAACGAGCAAGATGATAATTAAACTGATTCAGACCTATAGGCATGCTTTCTACAATTTAATCCAATTTTAGATCCTATAGACATGATCTCTACAATTTGTGAATAGGACAACATGTAAACGCATATTGAATCATACAATTCCCTATAGGCATGGTAAACGCACTAATAAGCAGAAATAGAACACAATTGAACCAAGTATTGAAACCATAGGCAGGATTGCTAACATATAATGACTGAACATAATAGGATACCTATAGGAATGATTTCTAACACACGATAACTAAACACACATTATTGAACCTATA
>AWOL01S0050010.1:1104-66655 GCA_000715115.1 Nicotiana otophora
GGTACCGCCTCGTAGTCCCAAATCATAAACAAATTCACAATATCTCATTTCCTTATCTCACCGCGGGAGCCTTCACAATATATTTGAAAGAAAATATTTTTTTCAAAATAGCATCCCGCGTTTTAGCCATCCTTATCACACCGCATGACTTCTAGTAGTTCCCCCTACTAGCCACGCGTATCAAGCCACCCTTATCTCACCGCATGCGTTTCAATACCCAGACCTTATACCATCGCATGCGTATCAATATCGCAATATATCACAATATGCACCTCAAGTGTTGAAATAATGTAACTTGCCAAAATAATTCAATAATAATATTTTTCCACAATAAAGAGCTTACGGCTCCATCACAATGAGTACAAAAATCTTACAAACTATTAAAGAATAAATAATTCAGGAAAATAATATTTCAAAATCTTTAATACGTTGCTTCAATATCAAATTTAAAATGGCAAATACTTCATATTAATAATGTTTAATGTAAAGAAAATGACCCTTCAAGTAATGCACAGAATAAAAGAAACCAAGTTTCAACTAAACAGGTATAACAATTAGGAGGAAAAGGTCAAAGAAATTTAAGGTATATATCTCAGATCAATGATGAAGAATATAACAAGATAAAATAATTTAATAAATGCACAACAATGATCTACACAATTTAAAAATATAATCTTTCACATTTAGACCGTGTACATACTCTTCACCTCATATACACGACTTTCAACACGTTTCAATAATCACATTAATATCAATTCTAGGGGAAATTTCCACCACACAAGGTTAGACAAGTCACTTACCTCGACTTGCTCCAATTTAACCAAGTAGAATATTTTTTTCTCGATTTTTCGATACCGATCGACTCGTATCTAGTCATAATTAATTCGATACAGTAAACAAAAATTATAGTATCAATTCCATAAGAAAATACTATATTTTTCAATAAAATCCGAAATTAACTAAAAGATGGCCCGTTGGGCCCATGTCTCGGAACTCGACAAAAGTTAAAAAATCCGAAATACCATTCAATCACGAGTCTAACCATATCAATTTTATCAAAATCCGACCCCAACTCGACCCTCAAAGCTTCAAATCTTATTTTCAAATCCCTAAGTTCCAACCCCCGATTTACACCTCAAAAACATATAATCTAGTCGGATTATTTGATGATAATTCAATATCATGGAGTAGAAATGATCTCAAGGGACTTACCTCAAGTTTTTCCGTGAAAACCTTGCTCAAAATCGCCCAACCCGAGCTTGAAATGCCCAAAAAATGGCAAAAGCTCGGAACCCCTCTATTTTTGTAATGTCCAGGGATTTTCGCATCTGCCGCAACTTGGCCGCTTCTACGCCAACCGCAAGTGCGGAAAAGGTCTCGTGTCTGCGCCTTTGCCTGCATCTGCGCGCCTGTTTGCGCTCCTGCACAGGCCGCTTCTGCGCGCGTCCCTCCGCATCTGCGCTCACGCAGTTGGGGAATTTCCCTCGCACCTGAGACCATTGCCCCATAGTCCATTTGTGCATTTGCGCTTTCCAGGCTCACTTCTGCGAGCTCGCACCTGCGATAGAATTTCCGCAGGTGCGAATGCAGCAGAGGGTAGAAACTTCAGTTATTTCTTCTAAGCCCGAATTTGATCCGTTAACCATCCGAAACTCACCCGAGCCCCCCAGAACCTCAACCAAATGTACCAACAAGTCCTAAAATATCATACGAACTTAGCCGAGCCTTCAAATCACATCCAACAACACTAAAATACGAATCACACATAGATTCAAGCCTAATGAACTTTGAAATTTCTTATTTCTACAAATGACTCCGGAACCTATCAAATCACGTCCGATTTACCTCAAATTTTGCGCATAAGTCATAAATGACATAACGGAGGTACTCAAATTTTCAGAATCGGATTTAGACCCCGATATCGAAAATCAACCCCTCGGTCAAACTTCCCAAAAAATTCAACTTTTGACATTTCAAGCCTAATTCGACTACGGACTTCCAAATAAAATTTGATCAAGCTCCTAAGTCCAAAATCACAATACGGAGCTGTTAGAATCATCAAAATTTTATTCCGGGGTCGTTTGCATATAATTCGACATCCGGTCACTATTTGAATTTAAACTTTTAATTTTTCTTCAAAATTTCATATCTCGGGCTAGGGACCTCGAAATTTGATTCCGGGCATACGCTCAAGTCCCAAATCACGATACGGACCTACCGAAACTGTTAAAATACTGATCCGAGTCCATTTGCTAAAAAAATATTGTCCAAGGTCTACCCAGTTGAGTTTTAAAGCTCTAATTCACATTTTAATTCATTTTTCGCATAAAAACTTTCTGGAAAAATTTTACGGACTGCACACGCAAGTCGAGTAATGATAAATAGTGCTTTTCGAGGTCGTAGAACATAGAATTAATTATTAAATTTAAAAATAATATTTTGGGTACAAGATACCCTCCGAAAGAAAAACATGAGAGTGAAGCTCTTGGTGCATAGACATCCATACTCGAAAGTGTGGTATACTCTTGTATTAGGTCTGGCACACGCCTTAACTGGATATAATTGTCAATCGTCATGATATCATTTATTTTTTGTATGAGAAAAGCCTTTAAACTCTAAAGATATGCTGTTACAAAAAAGAGCTGCATCTAGTAACAAATCGGGTCAGAAGGGTGATTTTGTAAGTATTTCAATATTAAATAATTCCATTGGCTGACAAATGTGGTTTTTGTAGCTACGTTGAAGGCTCATATCCTAATGGATGGTTTTACCCTTTAATTAAGTCATTACCTTTTTCCAAAGATATCCAAAATCATTCGTGTGGGACCCACTCTTGGTTACTGTCCATGTTACTTTGTCATTTGTCTATTCTCTTTCTAACTTTACAAAACGCGGGACTCCCTACCCAGTAATAATCATAGTATTTGATTCAATTAAGAAAATGAAACTGAATGGTCTTGAAAGCAAATTTTTCAAAAGTTACATAATATTTATGAATCTATGGTTAATTTTGATTAAGGTTTGGTTCAACAAAATTACCATGGAAATTTATAAGACGGAGGGAGTACTTTAATGTTATCTTGTATTTTTATCAAATATATAAATTAGATATCTTACTAAAATCTACATATGAAACTAAATATGTAAGTAAAGAAATTTGTCTCTAAAAATATTTTTGAAGTATATATATTTGTGTGGCTATAAGTAATCATATTAAGACTAAATTCAGAAGTTTAAAATTAATTTTCTTCTATGAAAAAATATCATTTTGTCGGGTACAAAGTAAATAAGAAACAACAACAACAATAACAACAACCTAGTATAATTCTACTAGTGGAGTTTGGGGGAAGGTAGTATTTACACAGACCTTACCCCTACCCTGAGATAGAGAGGCTGTTTCCGATAGACCCTCGACTCCCCCCCTCCAAGAACTCTCACCTTGCTCTTGGGGTGACTCGAACTCACAACCTCTTGGTTGGAAGTGGAGGGTGCTCACCACTAGCAGAGGCGGCTCAACGGATTTAGGGGCCTAAAGCCAAGCTATATTAAGAGGCCTCTTAAATTTATTTTGTAAAATTCATATAATATTGAGACACATAAAAATTTATTTTTTGATCTATTGATCCATCAAACTATGACTAAATAAAGTAGCTAAGTCAGAGATTAAAGTCAGAAAATAAAATAGTAAAAAATATGAAAAGAAACAAGGAAGACAAAATACGCTAACTACTAAGAGAAAATATTTATTGTTATTTTCTAACTCATCTTTATAGCCTCAACAAAATAGATAAGTTGTTAAAACTTGAAATCTCATATTAATAATTATTATATAAAATTAAGTATATGTTATGCTTAATAATATAGTATACTCTTAGTAATATATTTGGGGTTCTTTAGCTTTGGGGACCTAAGGCAATGGCTTTAATAGCCTTACCTTTCGGCCGCTCTGACCACTAGAGCAGCCCACTAAAGTAAATAAGAAAGAGAATCACATAAAAGGAAACGTAAGTAAAAAATTTTAAATTTTTGGTTATTCAATTTTCAATAAAAGTCTACAACATTAGTATAGAGTTCTTCATTGTTTTATTTTACAGGACTATCTTTAATTACGAGAAACTTTATTAATTTTAAATTATAATAAGGTGTAGCAATATGATATTTTTGACATTCTTAATAGTTTTTGTTAAATAAATGGTGGCCTGAAAAAGACAAAGATAAGCTACTACGTCAAATTTATTTTTGTACTTCTAGCTAATTTATTTACTTATTATCATTATATTGCGTTTATATGTTTAAAAATTTATTTAAAGGGCTTTAGGAAATAGCATTATTTAGCCGTAAATATTCGACAAAAAGAACATAAAAGCCACATTTTTAAATACGTTACAATAAATTTTATTTATGAGATGAAAATATTCTTGCAATGTGCAAAGATTTATCCAATACCCTTTACCTAATAAAATAATTCAGACAAAATTTTAAATATTTACTTTTTTGTTTGTGCATGTATCATCTCATTATATATAAAAAATATTATATCATTTTATGGTGTGCATGAGATTTTTTTCATTGGTAGAATCAGTTACCAAATTAAAAGTTAACTTTTAACATTTTGTTTATCATATTTTCTCAAATAAAAATTTAAAACTAAAAAAATTGGAAAGGTCAAACAAGATTAACATGCTAAGGCTCAGTCGGATTGAAAACCTATTGGTATATAAGTATATTCTAAAAATAATCTATCTTAAAAAAGATTATTCATCTCAATAAAAGTAAATAAAAATCAAAAGTAAGAAAATAATTATTCTTCAGCTTTCAGAATCTCTTGCAAGCTTTAATTTTTTGGGAGCCCGGGCCAAACATAACTAGTATATAGATAGATAAATATTTTGATCAAGTAGATCTGAACCAAATCCAGGCCAAAGTATTCACCTCGATTTCAGCCGAAAGATCTATGCTTACTTGATTTATGACGATATGCTGCGTTTCTAGCAAGTGCCACTTAACATTGTGTGCACTAAAGTTCAAATCAACATTATTTTACATATGACTTGCACATAAATAAACAGAATTACAGTAGTAAGAATTTTCTGAGTTTGGTTAATCTGGTTCTAAAATAAAAGAGAAAATAGCAGATCATACAACTCAAAACCAAGTCTTTATTCATCAGTATTCAGTACCATTATATAGTACTTAGATTCTCACTTCTCATTTATCACAGTAAGTGTTGGCTGCCATGTTAATACATTCCGAACTCTCCTCTGCTGATTATTCAAGCTTTTGCCATGATTTTCTTCTTTATTTTCATTGCTCTCCAACGAAACTGAACAAGAATCTTGCTTACAATCAATCCCAAAAAACCACACACGTCGATTCCGCGCCTTAGTTTTATCACTAGATGACTTGGTCTTGATAATACTATGTTGTACCTTAGTTGAATCTTGTGAGGATTGTGAAATAAAAGAAAGGTTGGTGTTGATAATCCCACAATTTTTCTTGATTCTTCGCCTTAGTTTTTTTAAGGTACGTTGTGGGACAACATAGTATTTTTGGCCAGGGATGAGGATTTCATCTTTGTGGACTACTGAATCCCATGGTTTTCTGAAAACATCAGGCTTAGCTAGAATGAAAGATGGGTATTTGTCAAGAATCCTGGCTGCTGGAGTTGCCATGTAGTAATATTCAACAATTCCACCTGCATGTATGATTTTCAACGCCGATGATCGGATCTCCGAACGTTCAAGCACGGAGAACGAGGTGGATTTAGGCATACCATGGCGGCCGAGAGGAGGATTAGACCGTTTTAGCATAGAGAACGAGGCAGACTTAGGGGGACCATGGTGGTTGAAAGGAGGATTAGACTGTTCCAGCACGGAGAATGAGGCGGACTTTGGCTGACCAGGGTGGCCGAAAGGAGGATTAGTTCTCCTCGCGGCCACCGTGTGTTGTTTCTTGATACCAAAGAATTTGTTTAACATTGACTTTAGGGAGGATAGAATTGTATGAATTCCAATACCTTAAGCATAGGGCATTAGAATATGAGATTAATTGTATCCTTATAGTTTGAACTTCTAAAGGTTCGATGACTTCAAGGAAAATTATATGGAGATATGTTTGTATTTTCCTACTAAGGTGCCGGACCTAATAAAGAATGTTGCAATATACTTAAGATGAAACCTAAGAATTTTGCACCTAATTAGGCAGGCAATAGTTTGTTACGTTGTTTTGTAGTTGTTTGTATGTCAAGCATGAGATCCAAAATAGTGACTTTCCTAAAAATTAGACCAATTACTCCTTACCTAGTTCTTTATTGTACTTCTCTTCTACTATGAGTTATTTATGGAAAATGTGTTTTTGTAGGCAGTTTTGGTGTATTGATCTTTGTTAAGACTTATATAATTATATTGTTATATGTTAATTGTATAGTTAGTGATGTTAGTTAATTGTAATTGAGTAGAGTTAGTTGTGTAGTTAGTGGCCAGCTCAGCATTAGTTGTATCCATACATGTATATACTCGGTGTAGTAATGAGAAAGGAGTCAGATTTTCACTTTCCAAATTCTACTTTTATCTCTCACAAACTCTCTCTCGTAGTATCCTCTAGAAGGACTCCATTGGATCTCTAGATCGAACTTCAAGCTCATCCTCAAGGTCAGATTTAACATGGTATCAGAGCAAGGGACGCTCATGCTCGACTATCCGTCATCATCTCCATCAATTTTCCCTATTTTTTCCTTCCCATAATTCTGCTTTTCTGGTCCGATCAACCTTTTGTTTTGCCCCAATTTCTTCAAATCGCAAATTGACAGTCTATTCTTCAAATTTCTACTGGATTTAGTGTGTAACTCAACGAAATCTTACACTCATGACCACATTAGATCAAGAAGACACATCTGCTGGTGTCGCCGTTGCGACAAACTTTGGAATAGATCCAAGCGATCCTCTTTATCTACATCCGTCAGATAATCATGGAGCGATGCTCGTCCCGGTTCCTTTTAGTGGAATTGGATATAGGTCTTGGAGACGCAGTGTTATGCATGGTCTGTCCGTCAAAAACAAGCTTGGGTTTATAAGTGGAGAATGTAAACCACCAGAGCCTCAATCTCAGAGATTCCTACAATGGGAGCGATGCGACGATATAGTAACGTCTTGGATTCTAAATTCACTCTCTAAAGACATCGCGGACAGTGTGAAATATGCTAATAATGCTGTTGAGTTGTGGAGAGAATTGGAGGATCGATATGAGCAGACTAATGGTGCTAGGCTATATCAGATCCAAAAGGAGATAAACGACTTGTCTCAAGGTGTGCTGGATATTATAGGCTATTATACTAAGCTGAAGAAGTTGTGGGAAGAACTAAATACTTTGAGCAAAAAGACTCATTGTAGCTGTATCTGTACGTGTGGTGCCAAGGAGAACATGCACAAGGCCGAGCAGGACAGAAGATTGATACAATTTCTTATGGGACTTAATGAAGTCTACACTGTCGTACGTAGAAGCATTCTCATGATGAATCCGCTACCAAATCTTGCACAAGCCTTCTCACTACTCATTCAGGATGAGAAACAGAGAGATATCAAGCCAAATAATCAAATGCTATTTGAGTCTACTTCCCTAAGTGTCAACACATCAAAACCTGGTTCTTACAGAACAAATTATGCTGCCAATAACAGTTCAGCTGGAGACAATAGGCCCCGTCCATTTTGTGATTACTGTAAGAAGCTAGGACATACTAAGGACAGATGCTACAAGTTACACAGGTACCCTCAGAACTTTGGAAATTCACACACTTAGAATCCAAAAAGAGGACAGAACATGAACCAAGCTAAAAGGTTCAGCAAAGGAAGGAAAATAGTAGCTAGTGTGCAGGGGACTCCTTATGAGGCAATGCCAACTGGAAAAGATGGATCAGAAGATAGAAATGAGGTCGGGAAAGTCAACCTCTCTAAGGAACAGTATGGACAGATCCTAAACTTGTTGCAACATTTTCAAATTGGAACAGAAGTAGAAAGCTCCAGTTGCACAAACTATGTCAATGGTGCTGTGAACTTTGCAGGTATAATAGTATGTACTTCCTCTATTGATTTTAGCAAATTGTCCTGTGAGTGCTTTAAAAACAAGGCAAACTCTTGGATATTAGATTCAGGAGAATCTAATCACATGACCTTCAATATGTCCTTATTAACCAACATTGTAACCTTACCATATCCCTTATTGGTAGTTCTTCCAANTAAATGGGTGTATAAAGTGAAGCATAAGGCAGATGGCAGTGTAGAAAGGTTCAAGGCCAGGTTAGTGGTAAAGGGGTATACCCANAAGTAACACAAATTGGAAGTGTGACATTGTTTCCTAAGATCATTTTGCATAAGGTTATGTACATACCTTCCTTCAAATACAACCTAATATCAATTCATTCATTAACTAGTTCAACTCCACATAGCATAGTTGCCTTTATTGATAACATCTGTATTCTGCAGGCCCCTTCAATGAAGAGGCCTCTGGAAATTGGTAAAGTCAGTGATGGACTCTATCTCCTCTACCCAAGGTGTCTCAGGAACAACCATTCAGAATCAATTGTAAATAGTTCAATTGCTAGTTCTGTTTCTTCCAATTGTTGCACACACAACTCACACTGTTTTCATCATTCTACTGTAAATATCTCATTGTCTAGGAATAATTGCATATCTCATTCATCTGTAAATACATGTTCCCCAAATAATAAAGTGTCACTCCCCATTGTGAATAGTATCAATCCTTCCATTCCTTCAAGTAATGACATAAATGTGTTTTGGCATAACAGACTGGGTCATGTGCCCTTTATCAAGATGAAGGGAATATCCAGTATTCCAACATCTTTCTCACCAAAACAACCATTTACATGCTATGTCTGTCCAATGGCAAGACAGGGGAGATTACCATTTCCAAAACAATCCACTAATTCTACCAAGATCTTCCAACTTCTTCATGTTGATCTCTGGGGTCCTTATCATATGCCAACTTATGACAATTTCAGATATTTCATCACCATGGTGGATGATTACAGTAGATCCACCTGGACTCACCTACTAACCAACAAAAGTAATGCCCTACAAGTCATCAAAAACTTTGTGTCAATAATTGAAAACCAATTCAATACCACTATCCAATATATAAGGTCAGACAATGGCCTAGAGTTTAACAATACAGAAGCAAATCAGTTCTTCCTTTCTAAAGGGATTATCCACCAAAAGACATGTCCTTATACACCACAACAAAATGGCATAGTGGAAAGAAAGCATAGGTACCTATTGAAAACAACTAGAGCCCTCTTATTCCAGTCAAAATTACCTCTAAGATATTGGGGTGAATGTATCATATGTGCAACCTATATAATAAATAGACAACCTTCTTCTCACTTCAAGGGCAAGTCACCACATGAACTATTACATAACAGAAAACCTACCTACTCTCACATGAGGAGTTTTGGGTGATTGTGCTATCCTACAGTACCCAAGGTCCACAAAGATAAATTTGAACCTAGAACCACACCACATATTTTTGTTGGATATCCCTTTGGGGTAAAGGGATACAAAGTGCTCAGTCTGGCCACCAAGAAAACACATGTATCTAGAGATGTAATTTTCAATGAAAATATCTTCCCTTTTAGTATGTCTAAGGATACTGCTTCATTTTCCTATGTCCTTCAATCCATTCCTTTCATTGATCATATGTCTAGTGAGAATGAGTAAAGTCAAACTAGTGAGTCAAATGATCAAGGGGTTTCAAATGTCACACATCCAGATTTTTCATCTGATCCTTCATCTCTTTCCCCCAGTAACATAGATTCACTTGATTCACATACTCCAGAAGACCCACAAAATGACTCACCAATAAGATATGTAAGGAATACCTCAACTGAACATGTCTTGGCACCAAGGCAATCTCATAGAACACATAAAGTTCCCATATACTTGAGGGATTATGTTCACAAACTACCCCACCTGAAACTATGCCAAAAACACCAATGCATCTCTTTCTGTTAATGCCTTATCCTCTCCTCACATTCACATATCTACTGAGAATCTAAATTAGGATAATCAGTGCCCTGTGAGAAGCACTTACAGTGACAAAGAGTCTAACTCATATGAGGAAGCAGTTATGTATCCTGCCTGGCAAGCAGCAATGACACAAGAGTTTGAGGTATTGCATGCCAACAACACTTGGGAGCTAGTACCATTACCAGTTGAGAAACAAGCCATAGGGTGTAAATGGATGTATAAAGTGAAGCATAAGGCAGATGGCAGTGTAGAAAGGTTCAAGGCCAGGTTAGTGGTAAAGGGGTATACCCTGCAAGCTGGAATTGATTACACATAAACATTCAGTCCTGTGGTGAAAATTACAATAGTAAGAGCTCTCATAGCTGCAACTGTCAAGAAAGGCTGAGATATATTTCAGTTAGATGTGAACAATGTCTTTCTTCATGGAGACCTCCATGAAGAGGTGTATATGGAAATGCCACAAGGTTTGGTAGTAGACAATGGACATCTAGTATGCAAACTCAAGAAGTCCTTGTATGGCCTCAAACATGCAAGAATACAGTGGTATACAAAATTGAGTGAAGCATTGTGCTGTAAGGGATATACCCACTCTATGTATGATTATTCACTTTTCTACAAGAAGACAACTGAATAAACAATATATGTGACAGTATATGTAGATGATGTAATACTGACAGGAACAAAAAAAGAGGAGATAGAGGAACTGAAGGCAATCCTACATAAAAGTTTCAAGATTAAAGACTTGGGTAAGCTCCACTATTTTCTGGGGCTGGAAATATTCTATAAAGCTGATGGAGTTGTAATTTCACAAAGAAAGTTTGTGCTTGATTTGCTGAAAGAGTACAACTGCATAGATTATAGTAGCCTAGCCTCTCCACTTGATCCAACACTGAAGTTGAAAGCTAAAGAGGGTATCCCACCTATTATAGAAAGTTGGTTGGGAAATTGAATTTTCTCACCAATACAAGAATAGACATAGCCTACAGTGTACAATATCTTAGCCAATTCATGCAAGATCCAAGAGAACCCCACTTGAAAGCAACCTTTCACCTGCTTAGATACTTGAAAGGTGACCCCTCCATGGGAATATTCATGTCACAGGATCCAAACTATAATGTTAGAGCCTATTGTGATTCTGATTGGGATGC
The DNA here is from genome assembly GCA_000715115.1 of Nicotiana otophora. Lineage (NCBI taxonomy): Eukaryota > Viridiplantae > Streptophyta > Magnoliopsida > Solanales > Solanaceae > Nicotiana > Nicotiana otophora. The sequence goes on from AWOL01S0050010.1 coordinate 12,290, forward strand.
TTGCCCAAACTCAAGGAAATCAGTGAGTGGTTACTTAATTCTATTAGGGAACAATCCTATATGCTGGAAATCTAAGATACAAGATACCATTTCATTGTCATCAGTAGAGGTAGAGTACACAACACTCAGAAAAGTAGTAGGGGAATTGGTTTGGCTGTGAAAATTACTTGAAGAGCTCAATGTGTCCTTTGATAAACCAGTAGAAGTCTTTTATGATAGCCAATCAGCTCTACATATAGCAAGAAATTCTATGTTTCATGAGCGGACAAAACACATAGAAGTGGATTGTCACTTTGTTAGAAGCAAGCTACAAGAGGGACTGATCTCACTTCAGCATGTAGCAACAGACAATCAGTTGGTTGATGTCCTTACCAAGGTTCTAACAGGAGTGAAGCACTCAGCAACTTTGAGCAAGTTGGCAGTGTACACAACACCTCCAACTTGGGGGGAGGGGTGGTGGTGGTGGTGGTGGTGTTAAGACTTGTATAATTATATTGTTATATGTTTTGTATAGTTAGTGATATTAGTTAATTGTAATTGAGTAGAGTTAGTTGTGTAGTTAGTGGCCAGCTCAGCATTAGTTGTATCAACACATGTATATACTCGGTGTAGTAATGAGAAATGAGTCAGATTTTCACTTTCTAATTTCTACTTTTATCTCTCATAAACTCTCTCTCATAGAATCCTCTAGAAGGACTCCATTGGAGCTCCAGATTGAGCTTCAAGCTCATCCTCAAGGTCAGATTTAACAATCTTTCCCCACTGTGCAATATTAGCATCGAGCAGGCCAGTTTGCGCATACTTCAACTATTTCAATGGGTACTTGCTATCTCTTATTAATGAGTCCCGCCAAAGATTAGGTAAATAGGAACAAATTCGTTACTCATATTGTTTGTATCCGGGATTTGAATCTTGGACTCCAAGGTTTGAACCCACTGCATCGGCCACTAATAATTCAATGTTGTTCAAACCTATAAATTTATTCAGTTATAGTTCATACCCCTTGATCTTTTTACCTCGTTTACATTTTTAATAATGTAATATACACTAACGAGTAACAGTGGAGAAAAAAATGAGAAGATTGGTGGGAAAGAAAACTCCGCACATGTAAAAAATAAAGAAAAATCAAATAGAGATGAAGCAGAATGTTAGGCGGAAGAATTCATCTTTGAATTCTTTTCTTGTGACGTAAGTGATTACTTCAGCAGGTTATTCAGAAACCTATAAAAGGGATATCTACCTTTTCATTTGCATATATCCCTCAACTTCTTCTTTCTCTTCAATTAATAAAGAGTTATTTTGTGTGGCCGTGGAATAGGCAAAAATTGTCGAACCACATAAATCTTGTCTTGTCTTATCTTGTACAATCTATTGCTTTTTTCTTTTAATTATTTTTTCCTTTTTATTATCCTGATACGCTTGCTAACAAAGATTTTATCGGCTAAACATTTATTTAACCCTCATGCTTCCCAAGAAGGCAACCGAGCAAAATTAGACTAATTGAATGTCATACTTTGCTTTTACCGTGCACCAATTACAACAGTCAAAAGTACAGTACACCCCTTGTAAACGTCAAATTTACTTAAGATGTAAACAGATCAGAAGCAGCAGCACAAAAGCAAGATGTATGAAAATCCCCGGGAGCAGCGGCGAAAGCAGGAATTTTCCCAAAGGTGTTCAAACTTGAAAGAAGTAAAACAAAATCCTGAAAAAAGGTGTTTAATATATATTATATACCTCTAAAATCTAATATTTTACCTATATATACTGTGTAATTTTTCGCATTCGCAGAACTCTATCTTCTCCTACAGCAGCCTGTTTGGCATTACCGTGCTGCACCGTGTCCTTAAGGACAAGTAAATGAGGATCATCATATTGTCGTTCTCTGATGCGCTCATATAAAGAAGACCGAGCGACTGTGCAAGCTAGAACCCGACTGGATTCTGAAACATCTAACCTCACGAACTGATTAGCCAAAGTATGAACATCTGCAGCTAACGGCCTCTCACAAACCTGAACATACGCAAGACTGTCCATACTCACAACCTTTCTATTCAAAGCATCAGCCACCACATTGGCCTTTCTGGGGTGATACAAAATGGTGATATCATAGTCTTTCAACAACTCCAACCATCTTCTCTGCCTCAAATTGAGATCTTTTTGTTTAAAATGATACTGAAGGCTACGATGATCAGTAAATACCTCACACGAGACATCGTAGAGGTAATACCTCCAAATCTTCAACGCATGAACAATGGCTGCCAATTCTAAGTCATGAACATGATAATTCTTCTCGTGAATTTTTAATTGTCGCGGCGCGTATGCAATCACCCTGCCATCTTGCATTAATACTGCACCAAGCCCAATGCGAGATGCATCACAATACACCGTATAAGATCATGAACCTGTGGGTAATACCAACACTAGGGCCGTAGTCAAAGCGGTCTTGAGCTTCTGAAAGCTCAACTCACACTCGCCTGACCATCTGAATGAGACACCTTTCTGGGTCAGTCTGGTCAATGGGCTTGCTATAGATGAAAACCCCTCTACGAACCGACGAGAATAACCTGTCAAACCCAAGAAACTACGAATCTCTATAACTAAAGTAAGTCTAGGCCAATTCCGAATAGCCTCAATCTTCTTAGGATCCACTTTTATGCCTTCTGTCGATACAACATGCCCCAAAAAGGCAACTCAGTCTAACCAAAATTCACATTTTGAAAATTTGGCATACAACTGATTATTCTTCAAAGTCTGAAGCACACTCCGAAGATACTGGTCATGCTCCTCTCGACTGCTGAAGTAAATCAAGAAATCATCAATGAATACAACCACTAAAGAATCCAAATAGGGTTTGAACACCTGATTCATCAAATCCATAAATGCTGCTTGGGCATTTGTCAACCCAAATGACATCACTAGGAATTCGTAATGCCCATACCAAGTCCGAAAAGCTGTCTTAGGGACATCAGATACCCTAATCTTCAACTGATGGTAACTAGACCTCAAATAGATCTTCAAGAACATCTTGGCACCCTGAAACTGATAGAATAAGTCACTAATCCTTGGCAACAGATATTTGTTTTTGATAGCGGACTTATTCAATTGACGATAATCTATACACATCCGTATAGAACCAACTTTCTTCTTTACAAATAATACTGGTTCACCCCAGGGCGAGACACTGGGTCTAATAAATCCCTGATCCAGCAAGTCTTATAATTGCTCCTTTAATTCTTTCAACTCCGGCGGGGCCATACGGTATGGTGGGATAGAAATGGGCTGAGTGCCCAGAGCTAAATCAATACAGAAGTCAATATCTCTTTCAGGTGTCATCCCTGACAAATCTGCAGGAAATAATTCTGGAAATTCACGAACAATTGGTACCGAGTCCATAGAAGGAACATTCGCACTGGGATTGCGAATATAAGCCAAATAGGCTAGACACCCTTTCTCGACCATATGCCGAGCCTTCTTATAAGAAATAACCTTGCTGGTAGAATGACCAGAAATTCCTTTCCACTCTAACCGAGGTAATCCTGGCATGTCTAGGGTCATCATCTCGGCATGACAATCCAATATAGCATGATAAGGTGACAACCAATCCATACCCAAGATGACATCAAAATCTACCATATCAAGAAGTAGAAGATCCACACTAGTCTCAAGACTACCAATAGTAATCACACACGAACGATAGACATGGTCTACTATAACAAAATCTCCCACCGGTGTAGATACATATACATAAGCACTTAGAGAATCACAAGGCACAAACAAATACGAAGCAAAATAGGAGGACACATAGGAATAAGTAGATCCTGGATCAAATAGAACTGAAGCATCTCTATGGCAAACTGGAATAATACCTATGATCACGGCATCGGATGACTCGGCCTCAGGCCTAGCTGGAAAAGCATAAAATCGGGGCTGGGCCCCACCACTATGAACTGCGTCTTTAGGACGACCTCTAACTGGATGGCCTCTACCTCTAACGTCCTGACCTCCACCTCTAATGGCCTGACCCCCACCTCTAGCTTCCTGACCCTTACCTCTAGCTGGCTGAGCAGGCGGTGAAGCAACCAGTGCTGGTATGATGGCACGAGAATCCTGCCGAGATCTGTTACTCGACAACGTAGGGCAATACCTCCTGATGTGGCCAATGTTCCCACACTCATAACACCCATCCTGATGTCGTGGCTGCTAAAGCTGAAGTTAACCCGAACGGGCCGGATAACCATTGTAGTGACTCTGGAGTGGCGGTGCACTGATAGGAGCTGAATGTGCACTAAATGAAAGCTTCCCAGAGTAAGGCATAATAAGACCGTGACTCCCTGAAGCACCGGGAGATGCCTGAAGTGCTGAATAAAACGGTCTGGGTGGATAACCCCTACCAAAATTAGCCCTGCCTCCAGACGAGGCACCACTTAAACCACTGAACTGACGAGGCCTCTTATCAGACCTCTACCCTCTTTCCTGTGCAAGAACCATCTCGATCCTCCTCGTAACATTAGCAGTCGCCTAAAAGGAAATCTTACTTCCGGTCTCCTTGGCCATCTGAAGCCTGATAGGGTGAGTAAGTCCCTCAATAAACCTCCTCACTCTCTCTCCCTCAGTAGGTAGTAAATGGAGAGCATGACATGCTAAATACACAAAACGGGGCTCATAGTGAGTAACAGTCATACTGCCCTGCTGTAGACGCTTAAATTGCTTGCGGTAATCCTCTCTCAATGAGATAGGAAGGAACTTCTCCAGAAATAGCTGCGAGAACTGCTCCCAGGTAAGTGCAGGCGATCCAGCTGGTCTGGTCAATGTATAATATCTCTACCACCTCTTGGCGGAACCCGTCATCTAAAATACAGCAAAATCGACCTCATTGGTCTCAACTATATCCATGTTTTGCAGCACCTCGTGTTAGCGGTCAAGATAATTCTGAGGGTCCTCAGAAGGTGTACCACTGAAGTAAATTGGAAAGAGCTTAGTAAACTTATCCAGACTCAATAAGGCCTCAGAAGACATGGCAGGCCTATCACCGGCATGTGCCGTAACAACTGGTTGAACTACCCCAACTGGCGGGACTGCTGGAGCCTGATTCTGGGGAGCCATTTGCTCCGAAGCGGAAGTAGTAGGATTTTGTGCTCCTCCCCGAGCCCGTGAGACGGCTGGTGCCACTGGAAATGTACCATTATGGGCCACACCCTCCATTAGGCTCACCAAACAGACTAAAGCGTCCTGAAGTACTAGAGTAGCTATGAACCCTTCTGAAACCTGAACTGGTCCAACCGGTACAGTCTGAACTGGAAGCTCCTCCTGAAGATCTACCTGAGGTTCTACAATAGGTGTTGCTGCTCGAGCTCTAAACTGAGCTCTACCTCTGCCTCTGCCTCGGTCTCTAGCACAACCTCGGCCTCGACCTCTACCCCTGGCCATAGTTGCCACCGGGGGCTCTGGTCCCTATCCGTCGGTAGATGTATTATGTGTCCTCGCCATCTGCGAGAGAATAAGAATATAATGGTTCAATCATCGATGTTAGAATAAAATCGCACGACAGGATAAGAAAGAAGTGATATTGTTCTTAAACATTCATAGCCTCTGAAAGATAAGTACAGACGTCTCCATACCGATCCTTCAGACTCTATTAAGTTTTCTCGTGACTCGTGATACCTATGTAACCTAGTGTTCTGATACCAATTTGTTACGACCCAAAATTCCCACCTTCGGGACCGTGATGGCGCCTAACATTTCACTTGCTAGGCAAACCAACGTTAGAATATAATTAGCTACTTTAACACAATTTAAAATTTCTTTAATAACAAAGAAAACAAGTGCGAAAATAGAGTCTGAAATAAAGTGAATAATCCATAATAAACGCGATATCTAAATACAATCCCATAATTTGGAGTCACAAGTGTACGAGCTTCTAGAATAATACAAACAAGGGTCTGAATGAAATGAGTTGTCTGAAAGAAAGTACATAGCTAAAATACAGTAGAAGGGAACTTCAGAGATGCGAACGTCGTGCAGCTATACCTCAAGTCTCCACTGGTAGATGAATCCAAGCAACTCTATGGTACGCCGTTTGGGACCAACTCCGAAATCTGCACAAGAAGTGCAGAGTGTAGTATCAGTACAACCGACCCCATGTACTGGTAAGTGCCGAGCCTAACCTCGACGAAGTAGTGACGAGGCTAAGGCAAGTCACTTACATTAACCTGTACACAATAATAATAATAATAATAATAATAATAATAATAGTAGTAATAATAATAACAATAATAGAAATAAAACATATATCTCTTTTCAACAATTGAAGCCAACTCGGTAGCTATAACCAATTATTATTTCAATCAGTTTCCGTTGCGGCGTGCAACCCGATCCCATAATATATTCACATTCAATTCTGTTGCGGCGTGCAACCCGATCCTACAATATATTCATTTCAATTAATTCTGTTGCGGCGTGCAACCCATTTCTCCAATATATTCATTTCAATCAATTCTGTTGCGGCGTGCAACCCGTTCCTCCAATATATTTTCTCAATAAATTTCCGTTGCGGCGTGCAACTCGATCCCCCAATATAAACTTTTAATAACTCCGTTGCGGCGTGCAACCCGATCCCCCAATATATTTATTTTTATTTCCATTGCAGCGTACAACCCGCTCCTCCAATAATATGATTTACCAATTCTTATAAAAGATATTACTCCAATAAATGCATCAATTAATATGAAATTATAAGACAACAAGCATACAATAGTTATAATTTAATTATGAATAAACAATGACAAGTAGCAATTCATTGTAAAAATTAAGGATGTAATAGTTATTTTAATAATTAGTATGCTAAACATCAAGTGGCAATTAAGTCACATAAATCAAATAAGCATGTAGCAAATTTTAGCATGGATTCAAGGCATGATATTGAGTAAAGAACACGAGAGAAATAATTAATACAATAATTAATTCATGATTTAAAATGATTTATGATTTTTCAAGTAATTATGCAAATAATTAACTTGACGATGTATAGACACTCGTCACCTTGCCTATACGTCATTCACCTGCATTTCACATAACAAATAATTTAAGGGTTTTATTCCCTCAAGTCAAGGTTAACCACGACACTTACCTCGCTTGGCAACCAAATTTCAAGAATCTAATAAACCTTTGCCTCCCGAATTCGTGTCCGAAATCCTCAAATCTAGTCATAAACAATTCAATATACTCAATGCAAATCGTAGGAATTAATTCCATATGAATTTATAAATTTTTCGGATAAAAATACGAAATTCATTTTAAAAAAATCAACAGTGGGACCCACATCTTGAATCCCGAAAAAACTCACGAAATCCAAACACTCGTTCCGATACGAGTTCAACTATACAAAAATTATCGAATTCCGACATCGGATTGGCTTTCAAATCTTCATTTTATATTTTTTGGAAGATTTTATAATAAACTATTTTTTTCTTCCATAAATTCACGGATTCATGATGTAAATGAGTATGGAATCATGAAATATAATCAATATAGGATGAGGAACACTTACCCCAATATTCTTCCGTGAAAATCGCCCAAAAACCATTTTATCCGAGCTCATATAAGGAGTCGTTTGGTACATGAGATAAGAATAATGATTTTGGAATAAAATTTGGGATTGAGACCGGAAAAAATCTAGAGAATCAAGGTTGTTCTAATAATGTTGAAAACTATCAAATGGGCTAGCAAGTTGCAAGGGAAAACTGATTCAAAGTCAATTCTTTTGACATCCTGCATTTGTTCACAGTCAACTGCACATTCATTATATTTTTAACATTTGCTAGATTCTTAACTCTATCTCCAGACTCATTCCATCCCTGGAAACTCCATCGGGATTCTCATGTTTGTTTCTGGTTTACAAATGAGGGTGATGTTGTTAGACATTGGTTGTTGGCCAGGGGCGGAGCTAGTCTATATGGTTGTGTGTTTGGCAGAACCTAATAGCTTTGGTCTGAATACTGTATTTATCTTAACACATTCATTAAATATGTATAAATTATAAATTTAGAATGTAGTAACTTAATAAACTCGGATTTCGAACCCATAAGTTTCAAATCCTGACTCCATCTCTGTTGTTGGACCTACCATATCAACTGATATAACATATAAATGGAATAGTCGAGGTGTGCGCAAGCTAGCATGAACATCACTAAAAGGGCAGCACAATGTATGAAACATCCCGCATTCATGCATAATTCGAGAAAGGTCACACCCCAAGGTGTGCGATGTAGGCCGTCTATGCTGATTATGATCATTGGTCGATTCCACGACTCGAATGCGTGATCTCTATGGGTCACACGGAGATAACTTTATTGTTGCTCCCAAGGTTAATTTCCTTCTAGTATGTACATTACGGCTATAAAAAAATTAATTAATCTATCTATCTATATTATTATAAAAGCACGAATATCAAAAACTAAATGTTAGATGGCAAAAATATCCCAAAAATATTGATCGACTTTTATTCCCTTTAAAATAATATAATTTCTTGATAATACAGTTCCATATTGTATAAAGTAGTAATTAAACTTGACCTAATATTAATTTGTGTAATTCTAAGCACAATCAGTTTCCTACTTTTTAGATATTAAAATCCGACATATGTCCTTTAACATTTCGAACATTGAAGTAAAACTGTGATGACCCAATATGTTATCTTTAATTTTAAACATTTATTTCTGTATTATGAGACCTCGAAAAACACCCTTCAGCATCCCTCGACTTGCGGGCGCTGTCCGTAAATTTTTTCGGAAAGTTTTTAGGTGAAAAATTGATTAAAATGTGAAATGGAGCTTCAAAACTCATTTGAGTTGACTTCGGTTAACGTTTTGACCAAACGGACCCAGATTAGTATTTTTACAGTTTTGGTAGGTCCGTATCATGATTTGAGACTTGGGCTTATGCCCGGAATCGAATTCGGAGGTCCCTACCTCGAATTATCGCCATTTAACAGAAGCTAGAAATCTAAAGGCTAAAGATTTCAGAAGTTTGACAATGAATTTGACTTTATCGATATCGGACTCGGATTGAGATTCTGAGAGTTGGAATAGTTCTTTTATATGATTTATGACTTGTGCGCCATATTTGAAATCATTCCGAATTCATTTAATACGTTTCGGCACTGGTTTTGTAATGTGAAAAAGTTTAAAACTCATAAGTTCGAATTGAGGTGTGAATTATAATTTCGACATTATTTGACATGATTTGAGACCCCGAGTAAGTTCGTATGATATTTTAGGACTTGTTGATATATTTGGTTGAGGTCCCGATGGGCCTCAGGTGGATTTCTGATAGTTAACGGAACTTAATTTGGCTATTCTAGAATGTTTCGACGTTGTTTCTTCAAGAATAAGTGGTTTTACATTAAGCAAATGAGCTCCAAATTCAGTTTTGATTAAAGAATTAGATCCGTATTAAAATTTTGAAGCCATAGCAAAAATAATCGTTGAATTCGGATATCGTATAAGAGAGTTATACAGATTTCTGTGTCGATATACAATTTTCTGTCGTCAGCGTCCAGGGTAGCGTGGGACGCTATCCCCGGCGCTGTGACTTCTGGAGTTCTGGAAACAGCGCCACATGCAGCGCCCCACGCTATTTATGGCGCTACAGACATAAAACCTCTATAAAATGGGAAGTTTTGCCATCATGAGTCCGTGAATTTAATTGAAGAAAATCAGATTATTGTAAAATCTTTCAAAAATATAAAAGGAAGATTTGAAAGGTAATCCGATGTCGGAATTCGATAATTTTTGTATGGTTGAACTCGTATCGGAATGAGTGTTTAGATTCCGTGATTTTTCGTCGGGTTTCGAAAAGTGGGACCCATGTTGACTTTTAGTTGACTTTTTCGAAAATGACTTAAATTAAGTTTCTTTCGAATTGTGAATAATTTCTAAAGTTCAAATTGAATTGTTGGTAAATAAACTACTAGGTTTGGTTGGTTTGGAGAATAATTCGAAAGGAAAAGTCATGGTCGAGTGATCACTTGAACTGCGAAGCAAGGTAAGTGTCGTGGTTAACGTTGACTTGAGGGAATAGAACCCTTGAACTATATGTTATGTGAGTTTTATGTATAGCGACGTATAGACGAGATGACGAGTGTCTATACGTCATCGAATTGCCTGTTTCCATGTTTTTACGCATTTTATTAATAACTTTATTTTATGAATTAATTATTATATTAATTGAATCTCCTATTTTTATTGCCAACTATCATGCCTTAATTGCTACCTGCTTATGTAATTTTTGTGCCATAATTGTTATTTGATAATTAGTATTTTATATGTTAAATTGCATATCTTCTCCCTGATTCTACAATTAATTGTTACCTGCCCTTATTTGTTTCCTACATAATTTATAATTGTTGAATACCTTGTTGCCTAATAATTTCTTATTAATTGCGGTATTTATTGAAGTAGTTTTATATTTAAGTGATAGTAAATTATATTGTTGGAGCGGGTTGCACGCCGCAACGGAATTTATTTGAAAGATTATATTGTTGGATCGGGTTGCACGCCGCAACGGAATTTCTTTTAACGATTATATTGATGGATCGGGTTGCACGCCGCAACAGGTATTATTTTAAATTTATATTGTTGGAGCGAGCTGCACGCCGCAACGGATATTATTTTAAGTTTATATTATTGGAGCGGGTTGCACGCCGTAACGGAATTTAATTGAAGAATTATATTGTGAGAACGGGTTGCACGCCGCAACAGAGTGATAAAAGAAATAATTGGTTATGACTGCTGAATTGACTTCAATTATTGATATGATTTTTTTTCTTACCTCTATTTCTGTTATTATTATTACTATTTCGTACAAGTTAAATGTAAGCGACCTGCCTTAGCCTCGTCACTACTACGTCGAGGTTAGGCTCGACACTTACAAAGTACATGGGGTCGGTTGTACTCAAACTATACTCCGCACTTCTTGTGCAGATACCGGAGTTGGTCCCAGCGGCATTCTGTAGATTTGCTCGGATTTAGATATCAGAGGAGACTTGAGGTATAGCTGCATGATGTTCACAACTTTGAAGTCCCCTTCTACTTTATCTTAGCTTTGTGCTTTCTTTCAGACAACTTTATTTTTATTCAGACCCTTGTTTGTATTATTCTAGAAGCTCGTGCACTTGTGACACCAGTTCTGGGATTGTATTTTGACATCATTTTTATTTGGTTTCTTTACTATTTAATTAAAATAAATTGTTAAAAATGGTTAAATTATTCTAACGTTGGCTTGCCTAGCAAGAAAAGTGTTAGGCGCTATCACGGTCCCGAAGGTGGAAACTTTGGGTCGTGAAAAGTTGGTATCAGACCACTAGGTTACCTAGGTCTCATGAGTCACGAGCAAGCTTAGTATAGTCTGAAGGATCGGTACGGAGATGGTTGTACTTATCTTTCAGAGGCTATGGAGTTTAGGAATAATTTCACTTCTATTCTTCTCTGTCGTGCGATTGTATTCTATCATTGATGATCAAACTCTTCTATTTTTGTTCTCTCGTAAATGGCGAGAACACGTACTGCGTCTACAGTCGGATAGGAGCCGGAGCCCCCAGTGACAGCTGCGACTAGGGGAAGAGGTCGAGGCCGCGCTAGAGGCTGAGGTAGAGCTCAGTCTAGAGCCCGAGCAACAACACCTGTTGTAGAACCTCAGGTGGATTTGGAAGAAGAGGTTCCAGCTCAGACTGTACATGTTGGACCAGTTCAGGTCCCGGAAGGATTCATAGCTACTCCAGTGCTTCAGGACGCTCTAGTCCGTTTGGTGAGCCTTATGGAGGGTGTGGCCCAGAATGGTACATTTTCAGTGGTACCAGCCGTCTCACATGCTGGGGGAGGAGCACCGACTCCCACTACTCCTACTCCGGAGCAAATGGCTCCCCCGAATCAGGCTCCAGCAGTCCCGCTAGTTGGGGTAATTTAGTCGATTGTTACGGCACAGGCCTGTGATAGTCTCGCCATGTCTTCTGAGGCCTTATTGAGACTGGACAAGTTTACTAAGATCTTTCCAGTTCACTTCAGTGGTACACCTTTTGAGGACCCACATGATTATCTTGACCACTGCCATGAGGTGCTGCGGAACATGGGAATAGTTGAAAGCAACGGGGTCGATTTTGCTGTGTTTCAGATGAACCATTCCGCCAAGAGGTGGTGGAGAGATTTTGTACTTGCTAGACCAGCGGATTCGCCTGCACCTACCTAGGAGCAGTTCTCACAGCTATTTCTGGAGAAGTTTGTTCCTATTACACTGAGAGAGGAATACGGCAGGCAGTTTGAGCGTCTCCAGCAGGGCAGTATGAATGTTACCCAGTATGAGACCCTATTTGTGGACTTAACACGTCATGCCATCATCTTGCTTCCTACTGAAAAGGAGAGAGTGAGGAGATACATTAATGGAATCACTTATACTATCAGGCTCCATATGGCCAAGGAGACATGGAGTGATATTTTCTTCCATACAGCCGTGAATATTGCTGGGCGGATCGAGTTAGTTCGTGCTCAAGAGAGAGGGCCAGTGTCAGATAAGAGGCCCCGCCATTCCGGTAATTTCAGAGGTGTCTCATCTGGAGGCAGGGGTACTTATGGTAGGGGTCATTCTCCCAGGCCATTTTATTCAGCACTTCAGGCATCTCACGGTGCCTCAGGGAGTTCGAGCGCACTATTTAATTAAAATGAATTGTTAAAAATGGTTAAATTATTCTAACGTTGGTTTGCCTAGAAAATAAAATATTAGGCGCCATCACGGTCCCAAATAAGGAAATTTTGGGTCGTGACAAGTTGGTATCAGACCACTAGGTTACCTAGGTCTCATAAATCACGAGCAAGCTTAATAGAGTCTAAAGGATCGGTACAGAGATGTCTGTACTTATCTTTCAGAGGCTATGGAGTTTAGGAACAATTTCACTTCTATTCTTCTCTATCATGCAATTTTATTCTATCATTGATGAACGAACTCTTCTATTCTTGTTCTCTCGCAAATGGCGAGAACACGCACTGCGTGTACAGCCAGACAGGAGGTGGAACTCCCAGTGACAGTTGCGACTATAGGCAGATGTCGAGGCCGAGGTCGTGCCAGAGGCCGAGGTAGAGGCAGAGGTAGAGCTCAGTCTAGAGCCCGAGTAGCAACACCTGTTGTAGAACCTCAGGTGGAGTTAGAAGGAGAGGTTCCATCTCAGAGTATACCTGTTGGACCAGTTCAGGTCCCTGAAGGATTCATAGCTATTCCAGTGCTTCAGGATGCTCTAGTCCGTTTGGTGAGCCTTATGGAGGGCGTGGCCCAAAATGGTACATTTTCAGTGGCACCACCCGTTTCACAGGATGTGGGAGGAGCATAGACTCCCACTAATCCCGATCCGGAGCATATGGTTCCCCAAAATCAGGCTCCAGCAGTCCCGCCAGTTAGGGTAATTCAGCCGGTTGTTGCGACACAGGCCGGTGATAGGCCCGCCAGCCTTATTGAGACTGGACAAGTTTACTAAGCTATTTCTAGTTCACTTCAGTGCTACACCTTTTGAGGACACGCAGGAGTATCTTGACCGCTGCCATGAGATGCTACGGAGCATGGGAATAGTTGAAAGTAACGCGGTTAATTTTGCTATGTTTCAGATGACTGGTTCCGCCAAGAGGTGGTGGAGAGATTATGTACTTGCTTGACCAGCGGATTCTCCTGCACTTACCTAGGAGCAGTTCTCACAGCTATTTCTGAAGAAGTTTGTTCCTATTACACTGAGAGAGGAATACCGCAGGCAGTTTGAGCGTCTCCAGTAGGGTAGTATGACGGTTACCCAGTATGAGACCCGATTTGTGGACTTAGCACATCATGTCATCTTCATGCTTCCTACTGAAAAGGATAGAGTGAGGAGATTCATTGATGGACTCACTTATACTATCAGGCTCCAGATGGCCAAGGAGACAAGAATGATATTTCCTTCCAGACAACTGTGAATATTGCTAGGCGGATCAAGTTAGTTCGTGCTCAAGAGAGAGGACCAATGTCAGATAAGAGGCCCTGTCATTCACGTAATTTTAGAGGCGCCTCATCTGGAGGCAGGGGTACTTATGGTAGGGGTCATCCTCCCAGGCCATTTTATTCAGCACTTCAGGCATCTCACGGTGCCTCAGGGAGTCATTGTCCTATTATGCCTTACTCTGGGCAGCCAACATTTAATGCACATTCAGCTCCTATTAGTGCACCACCGCTCCAGAGACACTACATCGGTTATCCGGACCGTTCGGGTCAGCTTCAGCAACCACCATAGCATGATGGGTATTATGAGTGTGGGAACATTTGTCACATCAGGAGGTATTGTCCTAGGTTATCGAGCAACTGATTTAAGCAGGATTCTCGTGCCATCATACTGGCACAGGTTGCTCCACCGCCCGCCCAGCTATCTAGGGGCAGGGGTCAGACAACTAGAGGTAGAGGTCAGGTCATTAGAGGTGGAGGCCAGCCAGTTAGAGGCCATCCCAGAGATATAGTTCCAAGTGGTGGGGCCCAACCCTGATTTTATGTTTTTCCAGCTAGGCCTGAGGCCGAGTCATCGGATGCTGTGATCAAAGATATTGTTCTAGTTTGCCATATAGATGCTTCAATTCTATATGATCCAGGATCTACTTATTCCTATGTGTCCTTCTATTTTGCTTCATATCTGGTTGTGCCTTGTGATTCTCTGAGTGCTTTTGTGTGTGTGTCCACACCGGTGGAAGATTCTATTGTGGTAGATCATGTCTATCGTTCGTGTGTGGTTACTATTGGGAGTCTTGAGACTGGCGTGGATCTTTTACTTCTTGATATGGTAGATTTTGATGTCATCTTGGGTATGGATTGACTGTCACCTTATCATGCTCTATTGGATTATCAGGCCAAAACGGTGACCTTAGTCATGCCGGGGTTACCTCGAATAGAGTGGAAAGGGACTCCTGACCATTCCACCAACAGGGTTATCTCTTACGTGAAAGATCGACTTATGGTCGAGAAGGGGTGTCTAGCTTATTTGGCTCATATTCGCGATTCTATTGCGGATGTTCCTTCTATGGATTCAGTTCCAGTTGTCTGTGAGTTTCCATATGTATTTCATGTAGATTTGTAGGGGATGCCACCCGAAAGAGATATTGACTTCTGTATTGATTTAGCTCCGGGCACCCAGCCCATTTCTATTCCACCATACCATATGGCCCTGCCGGAGCTAAAGGAATTGAAGGAACAATTACAAGACTTGCTTGACCAGAGATTCATTATACCAAGCGTCTTGCCCTAGGGTACACCAATGTTATTTTTATATAAGAAAGATGGTTCAATGCGTATGTGTATAGATTATCGGCAGTTAAACAAGGCTACTATCAAGAACAAGTATTTGTTGCCAAGAATTGATGACTTATTCGATCAGCTTCAGGGTGCCAAGGTGTTTTCAAAGATTTATTTGAGGTATGGTTACCATCAGTTGAAGATTAGGGCATCCGATGGCCCTAAGACAACTTTACGGACTCGATGTGGGCATTACAAATTCCTAGTGATGTCATTTGGGCTGACGAATTCCCCAACAACATTTATGGATTTGATGAACCGGGTGTTCAAGCCCTATTTGGATTCTTTTGTAGTTGTATTCATTGATGATATCTTGATTTTGCTCTAGAAGCCGAGAGGAAAATGAGCGGCATCTTCGGATTGTGCTTCAGACTTTGAAAAATAACCAGTTATATGCCAAATTTTCGAAATGTGAATTTTAGTTAGACTCAGTTGCCCTTTGGGGGCATGTTGTATCGGCAGAAGGCATAAAAGTGGTGTCACGACCCAAAATCTAACAAGCCGTGATGGAACCTAACCCGCTAGGTAAGGCAAATAATACAATCCGATTCAATTAATATTTAACTGACTCTAATATACTCCCCAAAGACTGGTAGTACAAATCTTGAGCTTCTAAGATTCATAATTTACAAAACTGGTATGAAATAAAAATATGTCATATGTTTGAATTATACATGGACAGATTAAAATTCTAAAGCTACCATGAACAAGAGGTAGCAATAACTGGAACGCAAGTACATCTTTAGATCTAGCCCTCGCCGTACGCATCTACATCAGCATTCGAAATCTGCACGCAAGGTGCAGAAGTGTAGTACAAGTACAACTGACCCTATGTACTCAATAAGTAACAAGACTAACCTTTGGGCTGAAAGTAATGATGAGCTCAACAGGTATAGTCCAATATAAAATAACAGTACTGAAATGTAGGCATGCTTTCAAGTTCAAATGTTAAACTCAATACAAGCAAAATAGCTCAATTATAAATGATATAAGGAATATGATATCTCTATATCTATATGACAATGTACATACTGTATGTGATGCACTTCAGTGGAAACCTCGTATACTCAAATCTCAAAATACTCAATCACTCAGTACAATATATGTCCAATCTATCCCAATGAAGACTCATCCCGTATATATACACACATCGACTGATAGTCAGTCACTCAGTACTGTATAAGGCCAATCCAGCCCAAGGGAAGATCCATCCCCAAATATAAATGATTCGGACAAGATCCATGTCCAGAGAAGATTCATTCCTCAATATAAATGATTCGGGCAAGATCCATGCCCAGGGAATATCCATCCCTCAATATAAAAGCTTCAAAAAAGATCCATGCCCAGGGAAGATCCATCCCTCAATATAAATGCTTTGGGCAAGATCCATGCCCAGGAAAGATCCATCCCTCAATATAAATGATTCGGACAAGATCCATATCCAGGAAAGATCCATCCCTTAATATAAATGCTTCGGGCAAGATTCATGCCCAGGGAAGATCCATCCTTCAATATAAATGATTCGGACAAGATCCATGTCCAGGAAAGATCCATCCCTCAATATAAATCATCTACGCTCACTGTGGGGGGGAGAGGGGGGGTACAGACTCCGGAGGGGCTCCTTCAGCCCAAGCAAAATATAAAGTCGATATGGCTTGCTGCTGGCGGGCAACCCCGATCCGTATAATAATAAAGCCGATATGGCCTACTGCAGGCGGGCAGCCCCGATCCATATAATAATAATATATATAAAGCCAATATGGCCTGCTGCAGGCGTCTCGAAATCCGACAAAACTCACAAAATCTAACAACTCATTCAATTACGAGTTCAACCATACTAATTTCATTCAAACCCGACTCCGAATCGGTATTCAAAACTCAAAAATGTATTTTGTAAAATTATAGAAATTTCTTCCGATTTCTTCTTGAAAAGTCAATAATCTAATGCAAAAAATAAAGATTAATCCATGAAATATAATCACAAGTGAGTCAAGAATGCTTACCCCAAGTTTTGTGGTGAAATTCCTCTCCAAAATCGCTAAATCCCGAGGTTCCCAACTAAAAATACGAAATAATGGCTCAAAGGTCCTAAATAAAGGACTTATAACACTGCCTCGACTTCCTTCTTTGTTTTCGCGNTCTGACTTCCTTCTTCGCGTTCGCGATGAACAAAATTCTCAAAAGGCATTTCCAAACTCTTCTCAGACAGTCTCTAATATAATGGACATAACTCTTTGTACAAAACTCCAAATGACAAATGGTTTGCCTTTCTGGAAACTAGACATCAAGGAATATACCTTTTATCTGTTTATCATCTCCTAGTTCTTTATATCTTGCGAGATATAAGCTTCCAAAGTCAGCCCTGTGCAACAGAGATTTTCACAATCTTCCCAGATAGCCTATAGTATATCCACCATAACATTTTATACACAACTCCAAATAACAAATGGTTTAACTTTATGAAAACTAGACACCAAGGTCTACAAATTGTATTTTTGGATCATCTCTAGATTCCTTATAGATTGTGAGATATAAGCTTCCAAAAGCAGACGATGGACAACAGGAATTCCTTCTTCGCGAACGTGAAGAACAAAGTCCCAGCAGCAAAATCCTTCTTCGCGAACGCAAGAGGCTCCTCGCGAATGCGAAGAACAAAACCAGACATTAGAAAACCAGCAAACAATGTTGCCCAAAATGATCTGACTACACCCGAAACATACTCGAAACACACCTGAGGCCTCCGGGACCTCAACCAAATATACCAACAAGTCCTAAAACATCATACGAACTTAGTCGAGGCCTCAAATCACATCAGACAATGCTAAAACACGAATTGCACCCCAATTCAAGCCTAATGAAACTAAGAAATTCCAACTTCTACATTCGATGCCGAAACTTATCAAATCAAGTCCGATTGACCTAAAATTTTGCACACATGTCATAAATGACATAGCAGACCTCTTCCAATTTTCAGAACCAAATTTCGACCCCGATATCAAAAAGTCAACTCCCCGGTTAAACTTCCAAACTTAAATTTCTATTTTATCCATTTCAAGCCTAATTTAGCTACGGGCCTCCAAATAATTTTCCGGACATGCTCCTAAGTCCAAAATCACCATACGGAGCTATTGGAATCATCAAAACGCGATTCCGGAGTCGTTTGCAAAAAAGTAAAGTTTCAGTCAACTCTATTCATTTAAGCTTCTAAACATGGATTGTTCTTTCAATTTAATCCCGAATCATCCGAAAACCAAACCCGACAATTCACACAAATCATAATATATGTTACGAAGCTGCTCAAGACTTCAAATTGTTGAACGAGATATAAATGCTCAAAACGACAAGTCGGGTCGTTATATTCTCCCTCACTTAAACATGCGTTTGTCCTCGAACGTGCCAAGAGTTGTTCCTAAACCTTCAAATCACTATTCCACCTTACCACGCATATACCTGAGGTGATCCCACGTCACCCTATTCCATATAGGCCTGACATCACAACATAATTGAAAATCATTAATATAACTTTAGCTCATAAACCTTGGACCCCAATTTCTAACACCCCAAATTCTTTTCAAGAACCGAATCTCACATCTACACACGGTATAAGTTTGAACAAGATGTATCAAGCCATAACCATAACTCCAGATATAATCACATAACATACTACACAACTCACATACTCGCAGCACCATTTCCGATCACGGTAACTACTCGAAACCAATCGAGTACTTGTATTAAACCCCATATCAAACAAAACTTTGTTCCGAAACCTTCGTACACTAATGATAATGAAAGAAACACGCGGAATCTCATGACTCCTTTTCAGATCAACAAGTCATGGAGCTCTCTCGCCCCAACCAGAACCATAATCACTTTCTAAGCCGACTTTCAATATTATCCTCTCGCATATACCGTAATCAAACCTGATAATACCCATTCTAGGTCCAATGACCTTATATTATTAAACACAACTATCCCACAGACATGCCACACCGATATAACTCAAGCCACAATTGCGCAATCCGTGTACCCCAAATGGAAAAATGTCTCAAAGAAGAGAACCGTATTGCAAGTTCAACAACCACCACCACAACTGAAATGCTATAAGCTCATCATATATAGTAAAACCAAGACACACGAATCTAATAACGGTAACCAGCTCTTCTAGAGCTCACATTAACATCACCCGCACGGACAACTCACGTGCTATAGTATCAGTATATGGATCCGTTCGAACAACTCACGTGCCAATAACATAATCCGCCTGGCATGGTCACAAGCCTCCAGTCCAAGCATATCATACAAGATCAATCAAATAAGTACACATGTATATGATAAATGAAATAAGATTTACATGCTCTTGGACTGGTATAAATAACACGCGATAGAGTAGGCATGTGCAAAGTGTGCTATCACAACTCATATCGGTAAGTTAACGCAGAAATAGTAACTACCCACTTTATTCAGGGAATTAGCCTCTTTGTAACCTCAACTCTAGCCTAGATAGTTCTCAACAAAGGTATGGATACGAGAAACACTATAACTTTATGCTTAACAGTCAACTCTAGGCATATCATAGCCTAGGCATTCTTCCGAGTATGAATACTTGCTCTGACGCCCTCACATGGGCCCAAACCTCACATATATGTGCACTCATAGTGCGCAGCTATCACAAATAATTAACGCAACTAGTGCCTCCACTGAGTTTAAATAAAACACTCACCTCAAACAGGCCGCAACCCTGGAACAATATGCTTCTGAGAACTCCCAGTCTCCAAATTCATAGAACACATGAATCACCGTAATTGATCCCAATTCCAGCACTCGAATGACTAACACATCTTTCATGCACGATCATCCCACGAGGACTTTTATAATTTTTCCGTGCCACAAAGCAATAATTTGAATATCAGCAGTCTATCAACCAGGTGAGTACTGCAATACCGATGAACATCCGTAAGTCAAAACACAATGTGCCTTTTGAAATGCGCACCCTTCTCAGGGATTACCGAGCAATTATAACATTCATCTAAATATCCGAAACTGACCATTCTGTCCAAAATTAGTGATCTTCCTTTCAAGATTGAATTGCTATCTTGTACATGTAAATCCTAATCCCGCACAACACACCACATCTATTATGCCATCATGTGACAAGCACGAGAATCCCATTATTAACTCTGATTCACCAACAAATTACATACCCGGTCAGTTAGAAACCTTCCTCTTGCTTTCTTCTAGGAGAAAATTACAATACACAACACGTTCCTTACACCGGTAGAA
The DNA here is from genome assembly GCA_000715115.1 of Nicotiana otophora. Classification (NCBI taxonomy): domain Eukaryota; kingdom Viridiplantae; phylum Streptophyta; class Magnoliopsida; order Solanales; family Solanaceae; genus Nicotiana; species Nicotiana otophora. The sequence continues at coordinate 32,918 of AWOL01S0050010.1, forward strand.
AATATTCGGTTCAAACCATTGTAGAAACCATCAAGAACACTTTGAATTCCATTTTCACATAATCAATCTATCAGAACTAAATTTTTTCTAACTCGACCAAGCCACGCAGGTCACCAAACCCAAGAATATTTTCACTAAAACATCTGTAGAGTCTCACAACTTCATAGGTACCCAAAGAACCGATCATACCATACTGGTCCAGCCTACTACCCAGTCGCCCTATTTTCTCAGAGTTTCTTCTAAATTACCCTCAAGTTGACACTTCTCCCTGTCAGAACTCCACGATCCTTACCCAAAGCTCATTACAAGACATTCTAACATAAAAACACACAGCCCTAAGGCCCACAAGCCATTGTATTCTTCTTAAGCACCTCCATAAATACCACAACCGTAACACTCACTTTGAAAAAACCTTATGTGAATTTAAAATTGTTCTTCTTACCTTTCTTATACTAAAATGTAGAATCCATAGTCATATAGGATTACCACAAGTCCCGGCACCATTAAATGTAAATCTCAGGTTCTACCCATACACAAATCCGAAAAAATTCTCGATTGCTGTATATAAATCTCGAACCCATTAGAACCTTCTCTGGAGTCACCCACTTTGCTCAAATTTAAATTGCACCTCCCAAACGGGTTGAAAGACACATGCCTCATTAGAACAACAACACTCAAAGAGGTAACCCTGCCTTAACACCACCGATCAAATTCATATTTCGTGCGCACTACATCCTTCACAAATAACAACTCACTCATCTCATGATTTTCATATACTAATAGAGCGCAATATAACCCGTATTTAGGAATTTCAGTACTCGAGTCATCCTCGATCTCAACCTCTGCAAGTCATAACTAATGCACAAGTATGCCTCAGACCAAAACTAAAATTTAACATATAACAATGAAATTGAATTGTCAATAGCAGGCTCCCTCACTTGAATCAAAGCCATAGATTAAAACACTCGATAACTCACAATACCCATACTCTATTACTGCCATAATACCGCAGTCGGTTCAACGAAAATTCTTCTCAAGCTCATGCAACGCTAACCATAAAAATACCTCAATCATCCGCTAAGCTCGCATTCATTCTCTTGACACTCAAGTCAACTTTCTCAACCAGATTCAAATTCAAATCTCAACACATATGCCCCGCTGGCATAAAAGAAACTCTCCACTCAACATTATAAGGAAGACACCTATGTTGATTACTCCACAAGGGATAACTCACCTGCTTAGCCTCAACTTGGCATCTTGTTATACCCTTTCGCAGTCACAATTACTATGCAATCACTTAATCTTTTTGAGTCCAAACTCATTAACAAACACATGAGAATTTAATTTGTCCCAAAATTTAACAACATGAAATATCCTTCAAAACATTCATACTCGAGACTATACATCACATCAAAATAAAAATCAAACACCCAATGCCCCTTTTACATTTCAAGGAAACACTTCTCGTCACATTCTAATCTTCTTAACACATCCCACAGTCACATCATACTCATCACAAAGCCATTTCATCGCTCATCGAGCCACAAATTCCACTCGTAGGAACATTACCGAACATATAAGTCCAAATGTACAAGTTACAACTGAAGCTACCGAGCTTAAGGTGTGGTCTAACCCTGGTCTCAAGTCCTCCAAACTGGCCTATCACCAAAACTAAGAAATTACATCTCGCATCTCATCCCTGGAATCAATAGACGGTGATGCACGGCTGATACCGAGCGCTCACATGCGCACACGAATGCGTGGAAGGAATTCAAAGAGTTATGTTTCAAGCTGAATCAATTCTGCACGATAAGGAAAGAAAGATGCAAAATTATCCTAAATGCCTTGTAGCCTCTCAAAGATAAGTATGGGCATCATCATACCGATTCGCAAGACTCTACTAGACACTTCCTCATGAATTATAGAACCTATGAACATAGAGCTCTGATACCACCTTGTCACGACCCAAAATCTAACTGGCCGTGATGGTACCTAACCTCTCCCGCTAGGTAAGCCAAATAACACAATCCGATTCAATTAATATTTAACTGACTCTAATACATTCCCCAAGGACTGGTAGTATAAATCATGAGCTTCTAAGATTAATAATTTACAAAGCTAGTGTGAAATAAAAATATATCATCTGTTTGAATTATACGTGAACAAATTAAAATTCTAAAGCTACCATGAACAAGAGGCAGCAATAACAGGGACGCAGGTACATCTTCAGATCCAGCTCTCGCCGTACGCGCAGCTAGATCAGCATCCGAAATCTGCACGCAAGGTGCGGAAGTGTAGTATGAGTACAACCGACCCCATATACTCAATAAGTAACAAGACTAACCTTTGGGCTGAAAGTAGTGACGAGCTCAACAAGTATAGTTTAATATAAAATAACAGTACAAAAATATAGGCATGCTTTCAAGTTCAACAGTTAAACTCAGTACAAGCAAAATAGCTCAATTATAAATAATATGAGGAATATGATAACTCTATATCTATATTCCAATGTACATACTATATGTAATTCACTTTAGTGGAAACCTCGTATACTCAAATCTCAAAATACGCAATCACTCAGTACTGTATATGGCCAATCCAACCCAGGGAAGATTCATCCCATATATATGCACACATCGAGAGATAGTGAGTCACTTAGTATTGTATAAGGCTAATCCAACCCAGGGGAAGATCCATCCCCAAATATAAATGATTCAGACACGATCCATGTCCAGGGAAGATCCATCCCTCAATATAAATGATTCGGGCAAGATCCATGCCCAGGGAAGATCCATCTCTCAAGATAAATTCTTTGGGCAATATCCATGCCCAGGGAAGATCCATCCCTTAATATAAATGCTTTGGGCAATATCCATGCCCAGGAAAGATCTATCCCTCAATATAAATGCTTTGGGCAATATCCATGCCCAGGAAAGATCTATCCCTCAATATAAATGCTTTGGGCAAGATCCATGCCCATGGAAGATCCATCCCCCCAATATAAATGTTTCGGGCAAGATCCATGCCCAGAGAAGATCCTTCCCTCAATATAAATGATTCGGACAAGATTCATGTCTAGGGAAGATCCATCCCTCAATATAAATGCTTCGGGCAAGATCCATGCCCAGGGAAGATCCATCACTCAATATAAATAATTCGGACAAGATTCATGTCCAGGAAAGATCCATCCCTCAATATAAATCATCTACGCTCATTGTGGGGGGTGCAGACTCCGGAGGGGCTCCTTCAGCCCAAGCGTGATATAAAGTCGATATGGCCTACTGCAGGCGGGCAACCCCGATCCATATAATAATAAAGCCAAAATAGCCTGCTGCAGGCGGGCAGTCCCAATCCATATAATAATAATATATATAAAGCCAATATGGCCTGCTGCAGGCGGGCAACCCCGATTCCTATAAATATCCTCACAATGGATGAACATGACTGAGTATGAAATGTACATTTTAAAAATAATTAAATTTAATAGCAATATGACCCTATGGGTTCCAAAAATATTGGCACGTAGCCTAAACACGATCTTTAATACGAGTCTTAGCTCAATTTCTCTAGCACGTGGAGGATATGCGGATAATAACATGATTCTTTAATTTTACAACTCCACAGAATTTATTCAAGTCATAATTTTTATGGTGCATGCCCACACGCCCGTCACCTAGCATGTGCATCACCTCCAAATAATTTATATAACACAAAATTCAGGAATTCATACCCTCAAAACCAAGTTTAGAAATGTTACTTACCTCGAACAAGCCGAATCCGATGCCGAGCAAGCTAAACAATACTCCGAAAATTCCATTGCGCGCGTATCAACCTCCAAACGCCTTCCTATCTCCTCAATTCCAAGTTAAACGGTCCGATACTAGTCAAACAACGTGAAAATTAATCAAAATATACTCCAATGCTTACAATTTAGCAATTTATAAAAATTCTCAACTCCTCTCGAAAAATTGACAGTGGGGCCCATGTTTCGGAATACGACCAAACTCACAAAATCTAACAACCCATTCAATTACGAGTTCAACCATACTAATTTCATTCAAACCCGACTCCGAATCGATATTCAAAACTCGAAAATTCGTTTTATACAATTATAGAAATTTCTTCCGATTTCTTCTTGAAAAGTCAACAATCTAATGCGAAAAATGAAGATTAATCCATGACATATAATCACAAGTGAGTCAAGAATGCTTACCCCAAGTTTTGTGGTGAAATTCCTCTCCAAAATCGCTAAATCCCGAGGTTCCCAACTAAAAATACGAAATAATGGCTCAAAGGTCCGAAATAGAGGACTTATAACACTGCCCCGACTTCCTTCTTCGCGTTCGCGATGAACAAAATTCTCAAAAGCCATTTCCAAACTCTTCTCAGACAATCTCTAGTATAATGGCCATAACTCTTTGTACAAAACTCCAAATGACAAATGGTTTGCCTTTCTGGAAACTAGACATCAAGGAATATAACTTTTATTTGTTTATCATCTCCGAATTCCTTATATCTTGCGAGATATAAGCTTTCAAAGTCAGCCCTGTGCAACAGAGATTTCCAAACTCTTCCCAGATAGCCTGTAGTATATCCACCATAACATTTTGTACACAACTCCAAATGACAAATGGTTTAACTTTATGAAAACTAGACACCAAGGTCTACAAATTGCATTTTTGGATCCTCTCTAGATTCCTTATAGATTGTGAGATATAAGCTTCCAAAAGCAGACGACAGACAACATGAATTCCTTTTTCACGAACGCGAAGAACAAAGTCCCACCAACAAAATCTTTCTTCGCGAACGCGAGAGGCTCCTCGCAAATGCGAAGAACAACACTAGACATCAGAAAACCAGCTACTAAAGTAGCCCAAAATGATCTGGTAACACCCGAAACATACCCGAAACACACCTGAGGCCTCCGGAACCCCAACCAAATATACCAACAAGTCCTAAAATATCATACGAACTTAGTATAGGCCTCAAATCATGTCAAACAACGCTAAAACATGAATTGCACCCCAATTCAAGCCTAATGAAACTAAAAAATTCTAACTTTTACATTCGATGCCGAAACCTATCAAATCAAGTCCGATTGACCTCAAAATTTATACACAGGTCATAAATGACATAACATAACTCTTCTAATTTCCAAAATCAGATTTCGACCCCGATATCAAAAAGTTAACTCACTGATCAAACTTTCAAACTTAAATTTCTATTTTAGCCATTTCAAGCCTAATTTAGCTACGGGCCTCCAAATAAGTTTTTGGACACGCTCCTAAGTCCAAAATCTAATACACTTTACGAAGCTGCTCAAGACTTCAAATTGTTGAACGAGATATAAATGCTCAAAACGATAAGTCAGGTCGTTACAAGTGGATCCTAAGAAGATTGAGGCAGTTCAGAATTTGCCTAGACCTACTTCAGCTACAGAGATCCGGAGTTTCCTGGGGTTAGTAGGTTATTACCGCTGGTTTGTGGAGGGATTTGCATCCATAGCATCCCCATTGACCAAATTGACCTAGAAGGGTGCCCCATTCAGATGGTCCGATGAATGTGAGTTGAGCTTTCAGAAGCTCAAGACTGCTTTGACTACGGGCCCAATGCTTGTATTACCCACAGGTTCAAGATCTTATACGGTGTATTATGATGCATCTTGCATTAGGCTTGGTGCAGTATTAATGCAAGATGGCAGGGTGATTGAATATGCGTCGCGGCAGTTGAAAGTTCATGAGAAAAATTATCCTGTTCATGACTTAGAATTGGCAACCATTGTTCATGCGCTAAATATTTGGAGGCATTACCTTTACGGTGTCTCGTTTGAGGTATTTACTGATCATCGTAGCATACAATATCTGTTCAAACAAAAAGATCTCAATTTGAGGCAGAGAAGATGGTTAGAGATATTAATAGACTATGATATCACCATTTTGTATCACCCTGGAAAGGCCAATGTAGTGGCCGATGCTTTGAGTAGAAAGGTTGTGAGTATGGGTAGCCTTACGTATATTCTAGTTTGTGAGAGTCCGTTAGCTGCAGATGTTCAGACTTTGGCCAATCAGTTCGTGAGGTTAGATGTTTCAGAGTCCAGTCGGGTTCTAGCTTGCACAGTCGCTTGGTCTTCCTTGTATGAGCGCATCAGAGAGCGACAATATGATGATCCCCATTTGCTTGTCCTTAAGGACACGGTACGGCACAGTGGTGCCAAGCAGGTTGTTGTGGGGGAAGATGGAGTTCTGCGGATGCATGGTTGTATTTGTGTGCCTAATATGGATAGGCTTCATAAATTAATTCTTGTAGAGGCCCACAGTTCCCTGTATTCTATTCATCCGGGTACCGCCAAAATGTATCAAGATTTGCGGCTACATTATTGGTGGAGGAGAATGAAGAAGGATATAGTTGCATATGTAGCTCGATGTCTAAATTGTTAGCAAGTCAAGTATGAACATCAGAGAATTTAGAAATTCCTGAGTGGAAGTGGGAGCGTATCACTATGGATTTTGTTATTGGACTTCCACGGACTCAGAGAAAGTTCGATGTAGTATGAGTCACTGTGGACAGATTGACCAAGTCAGCATATTTCATTCCAGTAGCAGTTACCTATTCTTCAGAGCGGTTAGCAGAGATTTACATCCGCGAAATTGTCCGCCTTCACGGTGTGCCCGTGTCTTTCATTTCGGATCGAGGTACGCAGTTCACCTCGCACTTCTGGAGGGTTGTACAGTGTGAGTTGGGCATGCGGGTTCAGTTGAGTACAACATTTTATCCTCAGACGGACGGACAGTCCGAGCGCACTATTCAGATATTGGAAGATATGCTTCGCACTTGTGTTATATACTTTGGAGGTTCTTGGGATCAGTTCTTGCCACTTGTGGAGTTTGCCTATAATAACAGCTACTAGTCGAGCATTCAGATGGCTCCGTATAAAGCATTATATGGGAGCCGATGTCGTTCGCTAGTTAGCTGGTTTAAACCGAGAAAGGCTCGGTTGTTGGGTACCGATTTGGTACAAGATGCCTTGGATAAGGTCAAGATTATCCAAGATCGACTTCGCACAGCTCAGTCTAGGCAAAAGAGTTATGCTGACCGTAAAGTTCGTGATGTTGCATTCATGGTTGGAGAAAGAGTATTGCTCCGGGTTTCACCTATGAAGGGTGTAATGAGGTTCGGAAAGAAGGCCAAGTTGAGCCCTAGGTATATTGGACTCTTTGAAATTCTTGAAAGGGTGCGTGAAGTAGCCTACAGGCTTGCACTACCACCTAGTTTATCAGTAGTTTATCCGATGTTCCATGTGTCTGTGCTTCGAAAATATCATGGTGATCTGTCCCATGTGTTAGATTTCAGCTCAGTCCAATTGGACAAGGATTTGATTTATGAAGAGGAGCCGGTAGCTATTCTAGCCCGGCAGGTCCGACAATTGAGGTCTAAGAGTTATCCTTCAGTTTGGGTGCAATGGAGAGGTCAGTCGATTGAGGAAGCTATATAGGAGTCCGAGTCGGACATGCAGAGTAGATATTCACACCTTTTCACCAGCTCAGGTAATTTTCTAATTCCGTTCGAGGACGAACGTTTGTTTTAGAGGTAGAGAATGTGATAACCCAATATGTCATCTTTAATTTTAAAAATTTATTTTTGTGTTTTGAGACCTTGAATAGCATCCTCGACTTGCGGGCGCAATCCGTAAATTTTTTCGGAAAGTTTTTATGTGAAAAACTGATTAAAATATAAAATGGAGCTTCAAAACTCATTTGAGTTGACTTCGGTCAACGTTTTGAGCAAACGAACTCGTATCAATATTTTTACAGTTCCGGTATGTCCGTATCGTGATTTGGGACTTGGGCGTATGTCCAGAATCGAATTCAGAGGTCCCTATCTCGAATTATCGTCATTTAACAGAAACTAGAAATCTAAAGGCTAAAGATTTTCAAAGTTTGACAGTGAATTTGACTTTATCGATATCGGACTCAGATTGAGATTCTGAGAGTTGGAATAGCTCTGCTATATTATTTATGACTTATGCGCCAAATTTGAAATCATTCCGGATTCATTTAATACGTTTCGGCACGAGTTTTGTAATGTGAAAAAGTTTGAAACTCATAAGTCTGAATTGAGGTGTGAATTGTAATTTTGACGTTATTTAACGTGATTTGAGACCCCGAGTAAGTTTGTATGATATTTTAGGACTTGTTGGTATATTTGGTTGAGGTCCCGAGGGCCTCGGGTGGATTTCGGATGGTTAGCGGAATTTAATTTGGATATTCTAGAATGTTGCGACGTTGTTTCTTCAAGAATAAGTGGTATCATATTAAACAAATGAGCTCCAAATTCACTTCCGATTGAAGAATTAGATCCGTATTAAAATTTTGGAGCCATAGTAAAAAGAATCGTCAAATTCGGACATTGTATGAGAGAGTTATGCCCATTTTTGTGTCAGGATAAAATTTCCCATCGTCAGCGTCCAGGGTAGCGTGGGGCGCTATCCCTGGCGCTGGGACTTCTGGAGTTCTGGAAACGGCGCCGCAGGCAGCGCCCCACGCCACCTGTGGCGCTACAGACATAAAATCCCTATAAAATGGGGAGTTTTTCCATTTTTAACAAAAATAGAGTTGGGGAGCTCGGTTTGGGCGATATTCAAAAGGATTTTTCACAAATTTGAACTAGGTAAGTGTTTTTTATCCTAAATCATTTATATATCATGATTTCATACTTATTTACATCATGAATCCGTGAATTTAATTGAAAAAAATCAGATTTTTGTAAAATCTTTCAAAAATGTAAAATGAAGATTTGAAAGGCAATCTGATATATGAATTCGATAATTTTTGTATGGTTGAACTCGTATCGGAATTGATGTTTGGATTCCATGAGTTTTCGTCGGGTTCCAAAAAGTGGGACCCACATTGACTTTTAGTTGACTTTTTCGAAAATGACTTAAATTAAGTCTCTTTCGAATTGTGAATAATTTCTAAAGCTCAAATTGAATTGTTGGTAAATAAATTGCTAGGTTTGGTTGGTTTGGATAATTCGAAAGGAAAACCCGTGGTCGAGTAATCACTTGAACTGCGAAGCAAGGTAAGTGTCATGGTTAACATTGACTTGAGGGAATAGAATTCTTGAACTATATGTAATGTGAGTTTTATGTATAGCGACGTATAGACGAGGTGACGAGTGTCTATACGTCGTCGAATTGCCCGTTTCCATGTTTTTACGCATTTTATTAATAACTTTATTTCATGAATTAATTGTTATATTAATTGAATCTCCTATTTTTATTGCCACCTATCATGCCTTAATTGCTACCTGCTTATGTAATTTTTGTGCCATAATTGTTATTTGATAATTAGTATTTTATATGTTAAATTGCATATCTTCTCCCTGATTCTACATTTAATTGTTAGTTGCCCTTATTTGTTTCCTACATAATTTATAATTGTTGAATACCTTGTTGCCTAATAATTTCTTATTAATTGCGGTATTTATTGAAGTAGTTTTACATTTAAGTGTTAGTAAATTATATTGTTGGAGCGGGTTGCACGCCGCAACGGATATTATTTTAAGTTTATATTGTTGGAGCGGGCTGCACGCCGCAACGAAATTTAATTGAAGGATTATATTGTGGGAACAGGTTGCACGCCACAACAAAATGATAAAAGAAGTAATTGGTTGTGACTGTTGAATTGACTTCAATTATTGATATGATTTTTCGTCTTACCTCTATTCCTGCTATTATTATTACTATTTCGTACAAGTTAAATGTAAGCGACCCGCCTTAGTCTCGTCACTACTTCGTCGACGTTAGGATCGATACTTACAGAGTACATGGAGCCGGTTGTACTCATACTACACTATGCACTTCTTGTGCAGATATCGAAGTTGGTCCCAACGTCATTTTGTAGATTTTCTCGGATTCAGCTATCAGAGGAGACTTGAGGTATAGCTGCACAACGTTCGCAGCTCTGAAGTCTCCTTCTACTTTATCTTAGCTGTGTGCTTTCTTTGAGACAACTTTATTTTTATTCAGACCCTTGTTTGTATTATTCTAGAAACTCGTGCACTTGTGACACCAGTTCTGGGATGGTATTTCAACATCATTTTTATTTGGTTTCTTTACTATTTAATTAAAATAAATTGTTAAAAATAATTAAATTATTCTATCGTTGGCTTGCCTAGCAAGTAAAGTGTTAGGCGCCATCACAGTCCCGAAAGTGGAAATTTCGGGTCGTGACACGAGCTTCTAGGATGGTATTTTGACATCGTTTTTATTTGGTTTCTTTACTATTTAATTAAAATAAATTATTAAAAATAGTTTAATTATTCTAACATTAGCTTGTGTAGCAAGTAAAATGTTAGGTGCCATCACGGTCCCGAATGTGAGAATTTCGGGTCGTGACAAAAACTTTGAAAGACTACGATTTGAAGTAAGAGAAAGCTTAAAATTACAGGAGAAGATTAATTCTACTTATGTTGGCTTAAAGACTAATTTTAACTTTTTTATTATATTCCTATAACCAATATGGTCATGGCTACTGGTAGAGGGTCGAAGGTTTTTTATTTTGTAAATATTATTTCCTTAAAGAGATATATTCTGTGGTTGATAAAATTATAATGTAAATCAATTAATAATGGATTGTTTAAAATTCGCATTGGAATGCATCCTTCAATTATTAGAACAAGAGTCCAATTTTAACTTTTTAGCTATTTGAAATGTTTTGTGATACGTGTTTGAAGTTTCAAATCTATACTAATTCTACACGGATAAGAACACTTTAAATGGTTCTTAAGTTATATACAAACGTTTTCATTGGCATATTACATTCTTACAAAGTTGCCACTCAGAACATATTAAAATTTCTATATTTTTTCTTTTATGTCTTTCTTTTTTCGTTTTTTTTCTTCTTTTCATTATGTGATTTATTAGATATATGTTGGATGCTTCTCCACTTATATGCATATTGCAGTATTCATCTTTTTGGAAGTTTTGGTTACATTTTTTTTGTAAGGCTAATCTAATTTAGTAAAGGTTTTAACTTTGTGTTGCAGATAATCATATTAAAAATTTTGCTATCTTTGCTTGAAGAACAATGATCGCACTTCCAATTCTCTCTATCTCACACAAGCTACGTGGTAAGCATGAATAAATTTAAACTTGTATGGTAATCATGAGTAGTTTTAAAATTTGATTATTTGGATTATACACTGTATTTAATTAATTAGTAATGCCAAGTCAACAATGAAAAATATCGATGATATTCTTTTGAGGATAAGTCTACTAAATTTATAGTTATTTTGGTAAAATAAATAGAATAGATTTCTAATTAGATTCTACATCCGCATTTGGTGTTTCTCCCAATTGTAATCGCGTCATTCATGACAAACGCTCGTCGAACTTAAATCTACTTTAAATGTGCGTTTTTTAATGAACTAAGTTACTATTTTGCAATATGATGGTTTATTTGGTGTTTAGGAGTAGTAGTTATTCTTGAAGCTGAGATCATTTTTCAAATTGATTTAGTTAAGTTTAATAAAAAATTGACTATGGTTCAAGTTAGATATTTGGTTTCTTAATTTTAATGAATAGACGTGCTTTCTTTTCGGGTCAATTGGTTTTTTGGCCTTTTACAAATTTGTTTTTAGTTTTATGATCCAACCTCTTTTTTTGCACATGAAAGATTTACTTTTACACATAAAAGATCTTTCATTTACACATAAGAGATTTAAAAAGGACATTTTCTTAAATTAAACATTGTAAAAGGCCAAGAAGACCTAAAACCTCTTTCTTTTCTTTTGCGTTTGGTTTATGATACTAGAAAAAGCTAATAATATACCAATACTCAATAATCTTTTGGATACGATCAAGTCGTAGAAGGTTGGATAGTGTTATGTACAAACTATAAACAATACTACTGTAGGTTTTGTGCTTTGCATGCTAAATACGTATATTCCTATGTTCGTTGTAATAAGAAGTGCTAACATAGAAAAGATTAAAATGGGACATGTCATTAGTTGCATGAGATTGACACTTTTCTCGTAACAAGTATTTTTATATATCTTATATTAACAATTAGACGCGCCTATGATTATACGTGCGAGACACGTACATGATTAGTACTTTATTAAAAGCACCAACACCCTTACCGAAATGTCATTCGACTTTTTTACCTTTTGAAATTTTATTTCAAATTGGACAAACTTGTAACTTAATCATTTTTCTATAATTTAGAATTTTAAATATTTCCTTATTTGAACTATGTACAAACTTCTAATATTTAGGCACTACTACAAAAAAGGCCATTGGCGGTAATTATTTAGTGGCAATAAGGCAATTATCGCTAATAGATTCTTTAAGCTGAAATATTAGCGGCACATGACCATTAGCCAGTAAAAGAAATCTATTTAGCGACAATAAAAAAAATTGCCACTAAAAATTACTAATTAATTTTTTTTATATTTTAACTTTCCTTCGGCACGAAAAAGAAAAACATTGTTCCCTCCAAATATTTTGGAGAAGAATTACCGATTCCCTCCAATTGGAAAATAATAGGAAAACATATTTCCTTTAATCGAAAGGGGATAGAAAAAAATAGGATTCTGTCGCTGCCATTAGAAAAACCTAACCTGGAGAAAATCGCTGCCTGCCACAGCCTCCGATCTGCCATAGTCTCCGACCATCTTCTTCTCAGGTAACTTCTCTTCTTCCCCAGATAACATCTCTTCTTATCCAACAGGTTGATTGCAATAGATTTACAATATGCCGCTCGATTGATTTACAATAGAAGCACTCCACGATAGATTCTCATATGCTGCTCAATTAATTTACAGTAGGTGGAAAAATTAACTCTTGAATGCATCGAAAGTAAATAGCAGTACTACACGATGAAGTTGTACATTAGTAAGGTATATAATAGCATTACAATGAAGTGGTTGTTGCAATCCATGAGCTGTTCTTTATTTATTTCGGCTATCTTGAAAAAATAAATTTGCAAGTCTTTAATTCAATTAAGTTTGAAAATTTTAAATTCATAGGGATGAAATTATGGGCCAGAATATGTGTAGTATAAATTTTTTTAGGCTTGCAATCATCTTCATGTCGTTGGATGGGGCCAAAACTCTTGATTATGCCAGGAAAATCCTCTCCCTCTCACCCGTCTCCAAGTTCTCTTTTTGTGTAGGTTTCAAGATTTTTGCAGAAATTATTCTCTCCTTCGGATTTCTGATTTTTGATATCCAACTATTGACAAAAAGTCCTGCTTACTAGGTACCAATTTTTGATTTTTGATATCCAACTATCGCATTTTTGGATTTGTGAAAGTGTTGCTTTTTCTGTGTTTGCTAAGTCGTTTTGTGATTAATGGCTGCTGTTAGATTGATAGTCGATTGATTAAATTGATTCCTTTGCAGTGTATAGGCAATATATTGAATTTATGATATGTGTATGGGCAATACATGTGATATAAAGGAGCAGTGTATTCCTTTGGGTAAGAAGATGAGCATAATGATTGGGTAAGAAGTGGCGTCGATGGGATAGTAATTGATACAAGCATACATTCTCAAGCTTCTCTAAATGATAGTAAAGCTAATGTTGAGCACAACCATATATTGAGCAGTTGATGGGTCAGAACTACTCTGACGTCCAAGCACATGATAGTCAATCTAATGAGTTGAATAGTTCTGATGGTAGCATTGAGATTCAACATGATGACGATTCAGGTAATGCTTATGTAGTATTGCAATCTTATTATTTATAATGTTAGATGATAGCTTTCATTTGCTATATTAAAAAGAAGCAGTTGAATCAACAGAAGGTAATTATTGTTAGTAGTAAATGGTATTATATCGTTATATGTTTCTGAACTTGTTCGAATATTACAACTCTGTTTAGGTTGTATCTTGTGATGTTACAAGTGAAATAACGATTGATATTCAGTTGTAATCATGTCTTTTGAGTTATCTTGTGATGTTACATGGGAAACAACTCTGTTTAGCTACATCAATACAATTAGTCATACTTTGTGTATATTTTATGCCTTTCTTAGTCGTGTAGCCACTGTTGCTAAAGTGTGGACTGTCGAAAAGATATCAATGTGTATTCATCTCTTTTGAGTCAGCATTGTGATAAAGACGCTCTTCAGCTTTTTAATGTCTTATTGATATGGTTCTTATACCTGCATTGCCTTGAATTTCAGGGGGTCCACACCTTTCACACGTACTGATTACATAAAATAGAACACCGAGAACAGGATTGAACCACATGGTGTTAATGCTAATGTTTGATATTCACTTCTCTTGTTTGAATATTTAACTTTAAAACATCATCTAAAGTTCCTTCTCTGTGTCTGTAAAGATTTTGATAAGCTTAATTTTATTATATTTATAGCTTCTTTGAGCACATAATTTGTCTCACTGGTGGTTACATATGTCCTTGCTTTGTCTCACTGATTGGAGTGATTATCTTCCATCAACCACTGGGCATGATAAAATTTCCTAAAGACTTATTGACATGAAATAAATCTGTCAGTAGACATAGATCATTATTGTCCAGCCAAGCCACTTTATTTTACTTGTGCTATGATTAAGAAACCTTATAGTGCTAGATACAAACTTTGTGGACTTCCAACGAAACAATAAATCCCTTTCTTCTTCCTCTGCTGCTGTATTTGTTGAAGAATTTCTGACTTTTAGACTAAATGGTGGTGCAATATTCTTTTTCACTTTGGTCTGTGATCTGAGAACTTTGATTTTCCTCTAACATAATCTATTTGCTTTAGTCCTTTACCTTTCCATAAAATCCTGTCACACCTGTAATTTAAAAATTTGGAAAAACTATGTTTTAGTACAGTTTGTTTTATGTAGAAAACCAGTAATTTATGGTACTTTGATGCAAAGAATCAAACAACAGAAAGGGGGCAGTGGTTGGGTAGGGGTGATAGGTTGAGGGCTCACAACCATAGCCTGTTGTGGCATGTCAGCCTTATGATCATGGGGTGAAGTGAATTTCTGAACTACTGGTCCTATTCATGCCTTATGATCATGGGGTGAAGTGAATTTCTGAACTACTGGTTCTTTGAATAGGACTTCATTAGCATTAGGTTGAGCTAGACACTTGTTCTTTGCATAGGAGTTCATTAGCATTATGATTATGGGGTGAAGTGGATGTCGGCAGGGAAAGAGATAGAAAGAATAAATATCATAATACTCGCTAGACACACGACTTACACTTAAACGCTTTCATTATGGCAATTCATTTTTGCTATAACACATTACTAGGTTATATGAATTTGTTCCTTATTTGACTTCTATCCTATATATAGTAGTTAAAGTATACACACGTAATTGAAGTTTACTTTACTTGCACATTAGGACGAGTAAGAATAAGTCTTTAAATAAGTTTATAAATGATATGCTTACTGTCACGATTCGAAATTCCCACCTTCAGTATCGTGATAACGCCTAACATTTCACTTGCTAGGCAAGCCAACGTTAAAATAATCTTAACTATTTTAAAGCAAATTTAATTAAATAGAAGTCAATTACTGAAATAAAGTGCGGAAGATCATGAATACCGATTTATCAAAATACATCCTTGAATCTGGTGTCACAAGTGCACGAACTACTAGAATAATACAAATAAAGGTCTGAATAAAATTCAAGATGTTTGAAAGATAATACACAACTGAGATAAGATGGAAGGTGACTTCAGAACTGCGAACGCTGTGCAGTTATACCTCAAGTCTCCTCTGAGTAGCTGAATCCGAGCACGTCTATGGTACGCTACTGGGACCAACTCCAAAATCTGCACAAGAAGTGCAGAGTGTAGTATGAGTACAACCGACCCCATGTACTCCGTAAGTATCGAGCCTAACATCGACGAAGTAGTGACGAGGCTACGACAGGACACGTACGTAAACAACCTGTACAAGTATATACAAATACGAAGCAACAATAAAATAATAATTAACACTTTATAAATTTGGGAGGGAACATGCAAAGGGGGTTGATATAATAATTTCAGCAGGAGAATTATCACTTAGCAGTCAATTAATTCTTCAACAATAAAATGAGCAACTTATGATATGAAAATGGCACGGAACCACCCTTCGTGCTTTTACTCTCATTTGGTACGGCATCACCTTTCGTGCTTTTACACTCTCTGAAAATGACACGGCATCACCCTTCGTACTTTTACACTCACAATTGGCATGGCAACACCCTTCGTACTTTTACACTCTTCCTTACCATGACAATGTTATTATAAATAATAAAAATGGCACGGCATCACCTTTCGTGCTTTTACACTCTTACTTACCATGAAAATAATAATATAAATTTGGAAGAGTATTTAAATGCGGGGATATACACTTATCAATCAATTCAATACCAGAATACTGACTTTACCTTCCAAAATATTCAATAATAATTAAATGAATAATAATTTCACAAATAATGATCAAATAATCAATAATAAACTTAAGTAGAAATATATTGTTTAAATTGGCAATTATTCACAATAAAGAAATTCCACGTGCATGCTTTGACTCAACCACAACGCATAAGTACTCGTCACCTCACATATACGTTGTACCCGCACATTAAATCACGTAGCAAATAGACAAATAAGTCCCACTTCCTCAAGTCAAGGTTAATCACGACACTTACCTTACTTTGCAACCAAATTCAAGAATCCAATAAACCTTTGCCTCGCGAATTCGTGTTCGAAATCCTCAAACTCCTAAGACCTAATTAACCTAGTGCTCTGATACCAACTGTCACGACCCGAAATTCTCACCTTCAGGATCATGATGGCACCTAACATTTCTGTCACGACCCAAAATCCCAAGCTGTCGTGATGGCGCCTATCTCGATACTAGGCAATCCGATAATCTCAATAAACCAAAATTTCTCTTTAAGGTTAAAAACATAATATCTAAATTTAGCGGAAGAAAAACTCACAAATACATATATAAATACTCCCTAAAACCTGGTGTCACTGAGTACATGAGCATCTAATATGAATACAAATCTGAAAAAATACGGTCTATAATAATCTAAGACCAAAATACGGTAAACAAGGAGATAGGGAAGGAGTGACAAGGTCTGCGAAACACGGCAGCTACCTCTGAATCTTCGGAAGATCAACTGTACGAGAGAATCAACACCCGCTATGTCCAGAAGCACCTGGATCTGCACACGAAGTGCAGTGTGTAGTATGAGTACAACCAACTCAAAAAGTAACAATAATAACTAAGGAACTGAAGATAGTGACGGGCTACACAGTTATAGTTCACTTTCAGTAATTCCAGCAAAGAATAGACATGCTTTCAAATCAAGCAGTTTAAGTCAAATCAATTTTATACAGTTCATGTTCATGTAATCCGGATATAGAATTTTTCAGAGAATTTCACAACAATGACAGATAGCAACTAAATGCAACAACAAATGAAAAACAAGTACAGCCTCTCAGGGCAACAGTCACTCAACTCGTCACAACAGCTCAACCACTCGGTTCTCAGCCCTCAGCACTCACATTCAATGGGTACCCGCGCTCATTGGGGGTGTACAGACTCCGGAGGGGCTCATACAGCCCAAGCGCCATAATTCGCATGGACAACTCACGTGCTGCACGGATAATTCACGTGCTATAATATCCTGCACGGACAACTCACGTGCCATATATCCTTACCTCACCAACAGGCCCTCAGCCTTACTCAGTCCTCAACCTCTCTAGTTTCTCGGGCTCTCGGAAATCACAAAGATCAGCCCAAACAAAGATAGCATTGTGAATCAACAAATATCAAGAAAGACTGAGGTATGATGCATAAGTAGAATCATGACTGAGTACAAGACAACAATTAACAAATAATTCAACAAGTACACGACCTCTGTGGGTCCCAACAGTACTATCATATAGCCTAAGCATGATTTTTAACATGATTTACAGTCAAATTTCTTAAACACATAGACAGTATATAGCTAACAACAAGTTATTCAACTTTATATTTTCACGGGACGGACCAAGTCACAATTCCTTCGGTGCACACCCACATGCCCGTCACCTAGCATGCGCGTCACCTCCAAAATAATCACATGACACAAAAATTCGGGGTTTCATACCCTCAGGACCAAATTTATAACTGTTACTTACCTCAAAACGTGAAATGTTTTACTCTGCTATGCCTTTGCCTCGCAAATCGGCTTCCAAATGCCTCGAATCTAGTCACAAATAATTCGTTTCAGTCAATAAAATTTATTGGAATTAATTCCATAAGAAAATACTAATTTTCCATAAAAATTCAAAATTTAGCTCAAAAATCGTCTATGGGACCCATGTCTCGGAACCCGACAAAAGTTATAAAATCCGAAAGCCCATTCAACCACGATTCTACCCATACCAATTTTACCAAAATCCGACCTCAACTCGACCCTCAAATCTACAAATCTTATTTCCAAATTTCTAAGTTCCAATCTCCGATTTACACCTCAAAATCATGTAATCTAGTCGGATTATTCGATGATAATTCAATATTATGGAGTAGAAATGATCACAAGGGACTTACCTCAAGTTTTTCTTGAAAATCTATCAAAAATCGCCTCTCCTCAAGCTCCAATTTGTCAAAAATGGCGAATGGGACGAAGTCCCCTGCTTTATAATTCTGCCCAGACAGCCCTCGATCCTGCCTCGATCCTGGGCTTTCGATCGTGTTCCTCGATTCTGGGCCTTAATCCTGGGCCTCGATTCTGAACCTCGATCATGGCCCTCGACCCTGTCCTTCGATCTTGCCTTCGATTGTGGCTTCGATCATGGGCTCGATCATGGCCCTCGACCTTGCCTTCGATCGTGTCTTCGATCTTGGGCTCAATTAGGGCCCTATTCTAGGCACGATTCAGGGCTCGATTCTGGGAGATTCTGGGTTCGATTCTGGGAGATGGAATTTGCACCAGAAGGAAATTGCAACAGCTATTTTAGTCCACTTTTTGATTCGTTAACTACCCGGAGCTCACCCGAGGCCCTCGGGACGTCAACCAAATATATCAACAAGTCTTAAAACATCATACGAACTTAGTCGAATCTTCAAATTACATCCAACAACGCTAAAAATACGAATCACACATAGATTCAAACCTAATGAACTTTGAAACTTTCCATTTCTACAAACAACACCGAAACCTATCAAATCACGTCCGATTGACCTCAAATTTTGCACACAAGTCATAAATGACATAATAGACCTTTTAAAATTTTCAGAATCGGATTTCGACCCCGATATCAAAAAGTCAATCCCCCGGTCAAACTTCCCAAAAATTCAACTTTCGGCATTTCAAGCCTAATTCCTCTACGGACCTCCAAAAAAATTTTCGGGCACACTCCTAAGCCTAAAATCACCATATAGAGCTATTGGAATCATAAAAATTCAGATCCGAGGTCGTTTACACCTAAGTCCACATCCGGACAACTTTTCTATCTTAAAATTTTCAATTATGAGACTAAGTGTCTCATTTCACTCCGAATTCCTTCTGGACCCGAACCAACTAACCCGATAAGTCATAAATTAATTATAAGGCATATATTGAGCAGTAAATGGGGGAACGAGGTTATAATACTCAAAACGACCGGCCGGGTCGTTACAATTTCACTTGCTAGGCAAGCCAACGTTAAAATAATCTTAACTATTTTAAAGCAAATTTAATTAAATAGAAGTCAATTACTGAAATAAAATGCGGAAGACCATGAATACCGATTTATCAAAATACATCCCCGAATCTGGTGTCACAAGTGCACGAACTACTAGAATAATACAAATAAAGGTCTGAATAAAATTCAAGCTGTTTGAAAGATAATACACAGCTGAGATAAGATAGAAGGGGACTTCAGAACTGCGAATGCTGTGCATTTATATCTCAAGTCTCCTCTGAGGAGCTGAATCCAAGCACGTCTATGGTACGCTACTGGGACCAATTCCAAAATCTACTCAAGAAGTGCAGAGTGTAGTATGAGTATAACCGACCCCATGTACTCCGTAAGTGTCGAGCCTAACCTCGACGAAGTAGTGACGAGGCTATGACAGGACACGTACGTAAACAACATGTACAAGTATATACAAATATGAAGCAGCAATAAATGGCATGGCATCACCCTTCGTGATTTTACACTCACAAATGGCACGACAACACCCTTCGTACTTTTACACTCTTCCTTACCATGACAATGATATTATAAATAATAAAAATGGCACGACATCACCCTTCGTGCTTTTATACTCTTCCTTACCATGAAAATAATAATATAAATTCGGACGAGTATTTAAATACGGGGATATACACTTATCAATCAATTCAATACCAGAATACCGACTTCACCTTCCAAAATATTCAACAGTAATTAAATGAATAATAATTTCACGAATAGTGATCAAATAATCAATAATAAACTTAAGCAGGAATATCTTAATTCAATTGAATATTATTCACAATAAAGATATTCCACCCGCATGCTTTGACTCAACCACAACGCATAAGTACTCGTCACCTCACATATACTTTGTACCCGCACATTAAATCACGTAGAAAATAGACAAATAAGTCATACTCCCTCAAGTCAAGGTTAACCACGACACTTACCTTGCTTTGCAACCAAATTCAAGAATCCAATAAACCTTTGCCTCGCGGATTCGTGTCCGAAATCCTCAAATCTAGTCATAAACAATTCAGTATACTCAATACAAATCATATGAATTAATTCCATATGAATTTACTAATTTTTTGGATTAAAAATCTGAAATTCATCTAAAATTTCAACAGTGGGGCCCATGTCTCAAATCTCAGAAAAACTAACGAAATCTGAACACCGATTCCGAGACGAGTCCAACCATACAAAAATTATCAAATTCCGATGTCAAATGGACCTTCAAATCTTAATTTTTTATTTTTGGAAAGTTTTACAAAAATTTCAATTTCTTCCATCTAAATCCGAAATAAATGATGAATATAGATATGGATTTATGAAATATAATCACTTTGAGATATAGAATACTTACCCAAGTCGAAATCGTGAAACCCCCCTTTGAAATCACCTAAGTCCGTGCTGAAATGTCTAGAAATGAGAAAAATCTCAGACTCTTCGATTTATACACTGCCCAAGAATTTTCGCTTCTGCGGTGGACTTGACCGTGCGCATGCGGTCTCGCTTCTACGGAACCAAATGCGCATCTGCGCTGCCTTCCGCTTCTGCGATCGAAGGGTCTGATTCTGCGGACGTGCGAATGTGTTCAAGGTTTCGCACTTGCGACTCTTTGCCCAGCTTGCCCAGGCCGCTTCTGCGAGGGATTTCTCGCTTCTACGGTCAAGGCTTCGCAGAAGCAAAGGCACCAGAAGCAGCAAAATTCCAGATTTTGCTTAAGTCCAATGCTTTTGTTCCTATTTTGATTCGATTCACACTCGGGGTACTCGGGACCTCGTCTGAATATACAAACAAGTCCCATAACATAATACGGACTTACTCGGGGTCTCAAATTACATCAAACAACACCGAAATTACAATTCACACCTCGATTCGAACTTTTGATTTTTTTCAAACTTTTCAATTTGTAAAACTCGTGCCAAAACATATTAAACGAAACCGGAATGACTTCAAATTTGGCACACAAGTCATAAATGACATAACAGAGCTATTTCAATTTCCAGAATCGGATTCTGGCCCCGATATCAAAAAATCAAATCCTGGTCAAACTTGAAAATCTGTAGCCTTTAAATTTTTAGTTTTCATTAAATGGCCATAACTTGAGTTAGGGACCTCCAAATTAAATTTCGAAAAATTATACGGATTGCGCACGTAAGTCGAGAAATGATAAATAGTGATTTTCGAGGTCTAAGAATACAGAATTAATTATTAAATTTAAAAATGACCTTTTGGGTCATCACACTTACGTTTGAAAATAACAATAATTTATAGTCATAATAAATATATACTATTGTGTAGTTTAAGTTTATATTTAAATGTCGCAATATATACTTATATAAAATCATAAACCCAATTATAAAATTCATAAGGAAACATAGATAAGATATTCAAATTTATTGAGATTAATAGCAATAAGTCGTGCTCTAATTTATAAGAAATTTAAGATAATTTTAAGTATAAATTCCTGCATATTTCTTTAAAATCTTTTTTTAGTTGAAAAATATCGGAAGTCCTTATATTCGGGATTTTAAAATTACTTATAATTTTATTTTGTATAATTTTTACTTATTTGAGTTATGTAACATAATTATAATACCTTTCATGTTATTTTGTAGGATATTATGAAACATGCGGTTTAAAACAAGCTATAAATATTTGTATGGTTTAAAACAAGCCATATATATTGTAACGACCCAGCCGGTCGTTTTGAGAGTGCTAGCCCCGATCCCCTATTTATTGCTCCCTCTATCTCATTTTGTGGTTACTTGACTTGTCGGGGCGTTTGGTGTTGGGTTTGGGAGAGTTTCAGAGTGCAATGGGACATATAGTCCCTAACTTTAAAGTTTAAGTTGTAAGAGTTGATCGTAGGCTGACTTGGGTGAAGACGACTCCGAAATGGAGTTTTATCGGTTCCAATAGCTCTAAATGGTGATTTTGGTCTTAGGAGCGTGTCCAGATGTTGATTTGGAGGCCCGTAGGTTATTTCGGCGTTAATTGGCGAAAAATGGAAAAATGAAAGATTTGATCGGAAGTGGACTTTTTGATATCGGGGTCGGATTCCGGTTTTTGGAAGTTGGAGTCGGTCCGTAATGTAAATTATGACTTGTGTGCAAAATTTGATGTCAATAGAACGTGATTTGATAGGTTTCGACATCGAATGTAGAAGTTAGAAGTTCAAAAGTTCATTAAGCTTGCTTTGGGATGCGATTCGCGGTTTTAGCGTTGTTTGATGTGATTTGAAGGCTCAACTAAGTTCGTATGATGATTTAGGACTTGTTGGTACATTTGGTTGAGGTCCCGGGGGGCCTCGGGTTGATTTCGTATGGCTAACGGGGTGAAAATTGGACTTAGAAGACTGCTGAAGATTTGCTGGTGTCCTATTCTGGTTTTCTTCTATGCGATCGCGAAGGCTTGTTTGGGGCAGCTGGATTTCTACTCTATGCGTTCGTGAGGTGGAGTACGTGATCGCGTAAGTTGGCCAGGTAGAGCATCGCGAATGCGTGGGCTAGGCCGCGTTTGCGAAGAGGAAGTAAGGCAGTTGGGTTCACGCGTGTTCCACTCCGCGATCGCGTAAGGCCTGGGTACTTGCTATTTGCGTTCGCGTGGTGCCAACCGCATTTGCATAGGTCATTTTGTTGGGACAACTTATTTTGTTCTACGCGAACGCGTGGGAATTTCCGCGATCACGTAGTGTAAACACCTGGGCAGCAGATTAAAATTTCAAAATCAAGGGTTTGCTCTCTTTTTCATTTTGGTACATTAAGAGCTCGGATTGAGGCGAGATTTTGGGAGATTTTCAGAGAAAATATTTGGGTAAGGATTCAGACGGGGTCCCGAGCGGCTCGGGTGTGTTTCAGGGTGAGTTTTGAACAAGTTTGGGCATTTCGGCACTTTGATGATGTCCTGGAGCAGTTGAAGTACGGAGGGCACATTTTTGGAGTGTGGATGTGCGACTGCAAACCCCAAAGTACGGAGGCAGTGGAAAATGTGCGGACTGCAGTTGGAAATGTGCGGACCGTAGTTGGAAATGTGCGGACCGCAGAAATTCTCATGCGGCCGCAGAAAGGGGAATCTGCAGGTTTGATGGTCTGACTTCAGAAGCTTATATCTTTTAATATATAAAATTTTTGGAGATGATCCAGAAATGAAAGCTGTAGCCTTTTGAATATAGTTTCCAGAAAGTTAAACTATTCATCATTTGGACATTTGTATCAAAGGTTATAGTCAATTTACTGAAGTCTGGTAGTATAGTGGCTGCTGAAGTGCGGCCGCACAATTTGGATCGCGACCGCGGAACTTGGAATGTGTGGTCAGCACAATAGGAGATCAGATTGTTGTACTTTATAAACGAGGGTTAGAGCATTATTTCATATTTGGACTTTGGGAGCTCGGTTTGTGGCGATTGTTCGTGGGATTTTCAAGAAATTCATCAGGGTAAGTGATTCTAACTCGGATTTAGTTAATATACATGAATATATCATTGTTTTCATCATTTAATTAGTATTTTGAGATAGAAATTTCGAAAAAATTGTGGAAATTTCATAAAACAATTTTTTGGTATTTGAATGTCGATTCGGAGTCGGATTTGAGTGAAACTAATATGGTTGAACTTGTAATTGAATGAGTTGTCGGATTTTGTGAGTTTCGTTGGATTCCGAGGTGTGGGCCCCACTACCGACTTTTCTAGCAGAGTTGAGAATTTTTATAAATTGTTAAATTGTAAGCATTGGAGTATATTTTAATAAATTTACACGTTGTTTGACTTGTTTCGAATCGTTTGGCTTGGAATTGAGGAGATAGGAAGGCGTTCGGAGGTTGATACGCGCGGAATGGAATTTCCGGAGTATTGTTCAGCTTGCTCGGCATTAGATCAGGCTTGTTCAAGGTAAGTAACATTTCCAAACTTGGTTCTGAGGATATGAATCCCCGTATTTTGTGTTCTATCAATTGTTGGAGGTGACGCACATGCTAGGTGACGAGCGTGTCGGCGTGCACCATAGAAATGGTGACTTAAATAAATCATGTGGAGTAGTAAAATTAAAGAATCATGTCATTGTTCGCATATCTTCCACGTGGTAGAGAAATTGAGCTGAGACTCGTATTAAAGATCATTTTTAGGCGATACTTTGGGGCCCATAGGGTCGTGTTGCTGTTGAATTTAATTATTTTAAAATGTACATTTCATACTCAGTCATGTTCATCCATTGTGAGGATATTTATGGGATCGGGGCTGCCCGCCTGCAGTAGGCCATATCGACTTTATATATTTTATTATTATATGGATCGGGGTTGACTGCCTGCAGCAGACCATATCGGCTTTATTATTATATGGATCGGGGTTGCCCGCAAGCAGCAGGCCATATCAGTTTTATATCACACTTGGGCTGAAGGAGCCCCTCCGGAGTCTGCACCCCCCACTGTGAGCGTAGATGATTTTATATTCGGGATGGACTTCCCAGGACATAGACTTGCCTTTATTTATATATGTTCGGGATGGACTTGCCTTATTTATTTATAATTGTGATGAATTTTTCCTGGACATGGATCTTGTCCGAGTCATTTATATTTGGGGATAAATTTACCCCTAGGCTGGGTTGTCATTATACGGTACTGAGTCACTGACTGGCAGTTGATGCATATATGGGATATATCTTTTTCTAGGCTGGATTGGCCATATACAGTACTGAGTTTAACTGTAGAACTTGAAAGCATGCCTACATTTTGTACTGTTTTTTCTATACTGGACTGTACCTGCTGAGCTCATCACTACTTTCAGTCCAAAGGTTAGTCTTGTTACTTATTGAGTTGGTTGTACTCATACTACACTCTGCACCTCGTGTGCAAATCCAGGTGCTTCCGGACATGGCGACTGTTAGATCTCAGAGTATTATCAGTTGGAGACTATCAAGGTAGCTGCCTGGCGTCCACTGAACTTGAGTCTCTTTCTTTCAGTTATTGTACTGTTCTATATTTTCAGACAGTGATTTTATTTGTCAAACTTTGTTATCATTTAGATGCTCATGTACTCAGCAAAACCGGGTTTTTGGAGTGTTTTGTATCTGAAATTGTGAGGTTTTCTATTGAATTCAAATATTATGTTTTCAAACTTAAGAGATAATGTGGTTTATTGATAGGCGCCATCACGACATATTAAGATTTTGGGTCGTGACAAGTTGGTATCAGAGCCTAGGTTATATAGGTCTCACGAGTCATGAGCAAGTGTCTAGTAGAGTCTTGCGGATCGGTATGATGACATTCATACTTATCTTCGATAGGCTACATGGCATTTTAGGATAAACTTCCCATCTTTCTCTCCTTCTCGTGGACATTGATTCAGCTTGAAATATAACTCTGAATTCCTTCCACGCATTCGTGTGTGCATGTGAGCGCTCGGTATCATCTGTGCATCGCCAGCTTATGATTTCATGAACGAGGTTCGAGATGTGATTTCTTTGTTTTGGTGATGGACCAGTTTGGAGGACTTGAGGCCAGGGCTAGACCGCAACTTAAGTTCGGTAGCTTCAGTTGTAACTTGTACATTTGGACTCATATGTCCGGTAATGTACCTACGAGTGGAATTTGTGGCTTGATGAGCGGTGGAATGGCTTTGTGATGAGTATGATGTGACTGCAGGATGTGTTAAGATGATTTAAATGTGACGATAAGTGTTTCCTTAAAATGTAAAAAGGGCCATTCAGTGCTTGATTTTCGTTTTGATGTGACGTACAGTCTCGAGTATGAATGCTTTGAAGGATCTTTCACGTTGTTAAATTTTAGGACAAGTTAAATTCTCATGTCTTGTTAATGAGTTTGGACTCAGAAAGATTAAGTGATTGCATAGTAATTATGACTGCGAAAGGGTATAACAAGATGCCAATTTGAGGCTAAGTAGGTGGGTTATCCTCTACGGAGTAATCTACGTAGGTGTGTTCCTTATAATGTTGAGTGGAGAGTTTCTTTTATGCCATCAGGGTGTATGTGTTGAGATTTGAATTTGAATCTGGTTGAGAAAGTTGACTTGAGTGTCAAGAGAATGAATGCGAGCTTAGCGGATGATTGAGGTATTTTTATGGTTGGCGTTGCATGAGCTTGAAAAGAATTTTCGTTGAACTGACTGCAGTATTATGGCAGTAATAGAGTATGGGTATTATGAGTTATCGAGTGTTTTAATCTATGGCTTTGAATCAAGTGAGGGAGCATGCTATTGACAATTCAATTTCATGGTTATATGTTAAATTTTAGTTTTGGTCCGAGGCATAGTTTTGGATTAGTTATGACTTGCAGAGGTTGAGATCGAGGATGACTCGAGTACTGAAATTCCTAAATACGGGTTATATTGCGCTTTATGAGTATATGAAAATCATGGGATAAGTGAGTTATTATTTGTGAAGGATGTAGTGCGCACGTAGTATGAATTTTATTGGTGGTGTTAATATAAGGTTACCTCTTGAGTGATGTTGTGCTAATGGGGCACGTGTCTTTCAGCCCGTTTGGGTGGTGCAATTTAGATTTGAGAAAAGTGGGTGACTCCCGAGAAGGTTCTGATGGGTTAGAGATTTATATATAGCAAACGAGAATTTTTCCGGATTTGTGTATGGATAGAATCTGAGATTTACATTTAACGGTGCCGGGACTTGCGATAATTCTATATAAATATGGATTCTATATTTTAGTATAAGAAATGTGAGAAGAATAATTTTAAATTCACATAAGGTATTTTCAGAGTGAGTGTTACGGTTGTGGTATTTATGGAGGTGCTTAAGAAGAATACAATGGCTTATGGACCTTAGGGTGGTATGGTTTTATGTTAGGATGTCTTGTAGTGAGCTTTGGGTAAGGATCGTGGAGTTCTGACAGGGAGAAGTGTCAACTTGAGGGTAATTCAGAAGACACTCGGAGGAAATACGACCACTGGGTAGTAGGCTAGACCAGTATGACATGATCGGTTCTTTGGGTACCTATGAAGTGGTGAGGCTCTACGGATGTTTTAGTGGAAATATTATTGGGTTGGTGACCTGTGTGGCTTGGTCGAGTTAGAGGAATTCAATTCTTATAGCTTGGTTATATGCAAATGGATTTCAAAGTGTTCTGGATGGTTTTTACCATGGTTCAGACCAAATAGTTTCTACTGGTGTGGGGGACATGTGTATTGTGATTTCCTCATGGATGAGAGAAAATGGAAGGTTTCTAACTAACCGGGTATGTAATTTGATGGTGACTCAGAGTTGATAATGTGATTCTCGTGCTTTTCACATGATTGCATGATAGATGCGGTGTGTTGTGCATGATTAAAATTTACATGTACAAGTTGGGAGTTTAGTCTTGAAGGGAAGGTTCTGAATTTTGGACGACATGGTCAGTTTCAGATGTTTAGATGAATGTTATAACTGCTCGGTAATTCCTGAGAAGGGTGCGCATTTCAAAAGGTGCATTGTGTTTTGACTTACTGATGTTCATTGGTATTGCGGTACTCACCTAGTTGATAGACTGCTGATATTTAAATTATTGCTATGTGGCACGGAAGAATTATGGAAGTATTCCTAGTGGGATGATCGTGCATGAAGGATGTGAAATTATTCGAGTGCTGGAGTTGTGATTAGTTACGGTGGTTCATGTGTTCTATGAATTTGGGAGACTGGGAGTTCTCAAAAGCAAATTGTTTCAGGGTTGCGGCCTGTTTGAGGTGAGTATTTTATTTAAACTCAGTGGAGGCACTAATTGCATTAATTATTTGTGATAGCTGCGTGCTACGGGTGCGTACATATGTGAGGTTTGAGCCATGTGCGGGCATCGAGGCAAGTATTCATACTCGGAAGAATGCTTAGGCAAAGATATGCCTAGAGTTGAATGTTAACCGTAAAGTTATAGTGTTTCTCGTATTCGTACCTTCGTCGAGAACTATCTGGGCTACACTTGAGGTTACAAAGGGGCTAATTCCCTGAATAAATTGGGTAGTTACTATTTCTGCGTTAACTTGCCGATTTGAGTTGTGATAGCACACTTTGCACATGCCTACTCTATGGCGTGTTATTTATACCAGTCAAAGAGCATGTGAATCTTATTTCATATATCATATACATGTGTACTTATTTGATTGCTCCTGTATGATATACTTGGACTGGAGGCTTGTGACCATGCCGGGCGGATTATGTTATTGGCATGTGAGTTGTCCGTGCGGATCCATATACTGATATTATTGGCATGTGAGTTGTCTATGCGGGTTCAAATATTGATATTATAGCATGTGAGTTGTCCGTTCAGTTGATGTTAATGTGAGATCTAGGAGAGCTGGTTACCGTTATTAGATTCGTGAGTCTTGGTTCTACTATATATGATGAGCTGATAGCATTGCGGTTGTGGTGGTGCTTGTTGAGGTTGCAATACGATCCTCTTCTTTAAGACATTTTTCATTTTTGGGTACACAGATTGCGCAAATGTGGCATGTCAGTGGGATAGGTGTGTTTAATAATATAAGGTCATTGGACCTTGAATGGGCACTATCAGGTTTGATTACAGTATATTTGGGAGGATAATATTGAAAGTCGGCCTAGAAAGTGATTATGGTTATGGTTGGAGTGAGAGAGCTTCATGACTTGTTGATCTGACAAGTGGTTATGAGATTCCACATGTTTCGCTCATTATCGGCAGTGTACGAAGGTTTTGGAATGAGGTTTTGTTTGATATGGGATTTAATACTAGTACCGGGTTGGTTTTGAGTAGTTATTCTGTTCGGGAATAGTGCTGCGAGTATGCGAGTTATGTAGTATGTTATGTGATTATATCTTGGGCTATGGTTATGGCTTGATACACCTTGTTCAAACTTATATAATGTGTAGATGTGAGACTCGGGTCTTGTTAGAAATTCTGGATGTTGGAAATTGGGTTTTAAGTTTTACGGACTAAGGTTAAAGTAATGATCTTCGATTATGTTGTGTTGTCAGGCCTATATGGAATAGGGTGGTGTGGTATCACCCCGGGTATGTGCGTGGTAAGGTGGAATAGTGATTTGAAGGTTTAGGAACAACTCTTGGTACGTTCGAGGACGAACGTATGTTTAAGTGGGGGAGAATGTAACGACCCGACCGTTTGTTTTGAGTATTTACGCTCCTTTCAACTATTTGAACTCTTGAATAATTTCATATGATGTATTATGACGTGTGTGAATCATTGATTTTGGTTTTCAGGTGTTTCGGAATTAGTTCAGAAAAATGAATTTCATGTTTGAAGCTTTAAGTTGGAAGAGTTGACCATGTTTGACTTTTTAGTATTCGACCTCAGATCGGAGTTTTAATGATTCTGTTAGGTCCGGATGGTGATTTTATACTTGAGCGTATGCTCGGAATTTCATTTGGATATTCTAGAAGGTTTCGACACCAATTGGCGAAAGTTGGAAATTGAAGGTTTGGAATGCTCATAAATTTGACTGGGAGTTGACTTTGATGATTTCACATTCGGATCATGGTTCCGGAAATTTCAGTAGCTTCGTTATGTCATTTATGACTTTTGTGAAAAATTTGAAGTCATTCTGGATTGATTTGATACGTTTCGGCACGAATTTTGGAAGTTGGAAGATTCAAAGTTCATTAAGTTTGATTTAAGGTGCGATTCGTGATTTTGATGTTGTTAGGTGTGATTTGAGGCCTCGAGTAGGTCCGTGTTATGTTACGAGACTTGTTGGTATATTCGAACGGGGTCCCAAGCGGCTCAGGTGTGTTTCAGGGTGAGTTTTGAACAAGTTTGGGCATTTCGACACTTTGGTGATATCTTGGAGCAGTTGAAGTGCGGACGACACATTTTTGGAGTGCGGATGTGTGACCTCAATCCCCCAAAGTGCGGAGCTAGTGAAAAATATGCGGACCGCAGAAATCCTCTTGCGGCCACTAAAAGGGGAATCTACAGGTTTAATGGTCTGACTTTAGAAGCTTATATCTTTTAATCTGTAAGGCATTTGGAGATAATCCAAAAATGAAAATTGTAGCACTTTCAATTAGTATCCAGAAAGTTAAACCATTCATCATTTGGACATTTGTACCGAAGGTTATGGTCAATTTACTGAAGCCCTAGTAGTGCAATGACTGCTGAAGTGTGGCCGCACAATTTGGATCGCGACCGCGGAACTTGGAATGTGCGGACCGCACAAAAGATGTGGGGTCAGCACAATGGGATATCAGATTGTTGTACTTTATAAACGAGGGTTAGAGCATTATTTCATATTTGGACTTTGGGAGCTCAGTTTGTGGCGATTGTTCGTGGGATTTTCAAGAAATTCATCAGGGTAAGTGATTCTAACTCGGATTTGGTTTATATACATGAGTATATCATTGTTTTCATCATTTAATTAGTATTTTGAGACGGATATTTCATAAAACGAATTTTTGGGATTTGAATGTTGATTCTTAGTCGGATTTGAGTGAAACTAATATGGTTGGACTTGTAATTGAATGAGTCGTCGGATTGTTTAAGTTTCGTCGGACTCCGAGACGTGGGCTCCACTGCCGATTTTTCGAGCAGAGTTGGGAATTTTTATAAATTGTTAAATTGTAAGCATTGGAGTATATTTTGATAAATGTTCACGTTGTTTGACTAGTTTCGAATCGTTTGGCTTAGAATTGAGGAGATAAGAAGGCGTTCGGAGGTTGATACGCGCGGAATGGAATTTTCGGAGTATTGTTCAGCTTGCTCGACATTGGATTCGGCTTGTTCGAGGTAAGTAATATTTCTAAACTTGGTTCTGAGGGTATGAATACCTGAATTTTGTGTTTTATCAATTGTTGGAGGTGACTCACGTGCTAGGTGACGAGCGTGTGGGTGTGCACCATAGAAATGGTGACTTAAATAAATTCTGTGGAGTTGCAAAATTAAAGAATCATGTCATTATTCGCATATCCTCCACGTGCTAGAGAAATTGAGATGCGACTCGTATTAAAGATCATGTTTAGGCTACGTGCCGATACGTTGGGGACCATAGGGTCGTGTTGTTGAATTTAATTATTTTAAAATGTACATTTCATACTAAGTCATGTTCATCCATTGTAAGGATATTTATGGGATCGGGTTGCCCGCCTGCAGCTGGCCATATCGGCTTTATATATTTTATTATTATATATATCGGGGTTGCCCGCCTGCAGAAGGCCATATCGAATTTATTATTATATGGATCGGGGTTGCCCCCTGCAGCAGGCCATATCGGCTTTATATCACGCTTGGGCTGAAGGAGCCCCTCCGGAGTCTGCACCCCCCATAGAGAGCGTAGATTATTTATATTCGGGATGGACTTCCCAGGGCATGAGATATAAACCTTAATGCTTGTTTTGTTGATCGTGGCGTAATATAGCTATCAACTCTCAATTACCCACTCAATACCTCTCGGACAAGGAGTGGTTTTGCCCAATTTGACTTTCTCAAGTCCAAATGGGTATCACATAGATAAAATCTCAATTCGGGTTATTACTATCTCTAGGTTGAACTCTTTAATTAGGTTAATCAATCTCTCGATTGACCCAATTTCTTGTTAGCCATGTTTTCCTAGACTAAGTGTCTCTTTCTCAAGTGGAGACTAATGTTGATACCCAATTGTTCCCTCATATTTTTCAAATATATATATATATATATATATATAAAAACTTTCAAAATAGTGCATATGCATCATCATTTGATTTACAAGCATATACAATTATATTCATAATTTTCCATAATTTTTAAAAGCTTTAAATCAATTTATTTCCGCATTTTATTATATAAATACCCATTAATTACCTTAAAAATAATTGTTTATGATGATTTTATCATCTAAACTCATAATTTACACCCATATTAGGTTTTAAATATTTTTAGTACATTTGTTATAATTACATTTGCATTTTAAAGGCTAAAATTGCATATTTTTGCAATAATAGCCTATATGTACTTATAATTACTTTATTTATGCAAAAATAACCTTTTTATATTTTTATAATGTTGAATATTTATTTTTAATTATTTTTATTATTTATCTATTATTTTTACAATTTAGTTTATTGGTTAAATTCGGGTATTTAAAATTTGGCCCCATTTGTTTAATTAATTTCGGACCTAAGACTACCCAAACCAGCCCAAGCCCAATACTTCTAACCCAATTACCCTTACCCATTCATTAAAACCCGACCCAAGTTTGTTTAAATCTCGACCGTTGATCAAAGATGATCAACGGCCCACAAATAACCACCCCATTTCCTTGCATCTCCCTCATCTCTACCCTCACCCTCATTTCCCTAAACCCGCCGGCCTTATTTACCCTCTACTGATGAACTCTAATTCCGCCACCTCACCCAAATCCCCCAAATCCCGTTCCTAATGGGATTCTTTCCCTATTCCCTTGCCATTTCAGTGTTTTCCCTTATTTGGTGCTATGTTACGGAGTGACTTAGGTACTTGCCTAAACATGGCAAGTACCCCGCTTTGATTCTGTCCAAATCTATGTTTGTCTTTTGAATCTAGACAACCTTGAGTCCAAGCACGTTATTTTGTAACGATTCTCTCATATCTGGTTGATTCGCACTAAACCCTAAAGGTTAGGGTTCCAAATTTTTCTTTGAATCGAACCTAAACTGGTTCAAACTGTGATTTCTATCATTTTTCCGTCTATATTCATTCTATTACTTGTGAATCTGCTTATTTTTGTCGACTCCCTTCACTTACCTAATTTAGGGATTCAGACCCTTTTACTTGAACCAAATCTGGTTCGATTCTAGGTTTCCTTTTGAATAATTTCTTACCTATGTTTATTTTTATGTTAAT
Source organism: Nicotiana otophora (assembly GCA_000715115.1). Taxonomy (NCBI): domain Eukaryota; kingdom Viridiplantae; phylum Streptophyta; class Magnoliopsida; order Solanales; family Solanaceae; genus Nicotiana; species Nicotiana otophora. Next base: position 66,372 of record AWOL01S0050010.1, read on the forward strand.
ATGTGATTCTTGCCTTTATTTTCTGCCAATTTTGTGGTTTACCTAACTTAAGGTTTCAGACCCTTTTACTTGAACCAAATCCGGTTCGATTCAGTATTCCTTTTTTTTTAATAATAATATCTTGTCTGTTCATTATATGCCTATGTGATTCTTTACCTTATTTCCTACTGATTTTGTGTATCTTCACCTAAAATTTGGGGTTTCAATCCCACTGATTTGAGCACTTGCCTTTTAATATTTTAATTAGCTATTTCTATGCTCTAGTCTCAGCACTATTTAAACCC